>VMBQ01007783.1:19127-37653 GCA_007657795.1 Dreissena rostriformis | reverse complement strand
CTGTAGGACTTGTGTGAACCTGCTAATCTATGTCCCTGCTGTAGGACTTGTGTGAACCTGCTAATCTATGTCCCTGCTGTAGGACTTGTGTGAACCTGCTAATCTATATCCCTGCTGTAGGACTTGTGTGAACCTGCTAATCTATATCCCTGCTGTAGGACTTGTGTGAACCTGCTAATCTATGTCCCTGCTGTAGGACTTGTGTGAACCTGCTAATCTATATCCCTGCTGTAGGACTTGTGTGAACCTGCTAATCTATATCCCTGCTGTAGGACTTGTGTGAACCTGCTAATCTATATCCCTGCTGTAGGACTTGTGTGAACCTGCTAATCTATATCCCTGCTGTAGGACTTGTGTGAACCTGCTAATCTATGTCCCTGCTGTAGGACTTGTGTGAACCTGCTAATCTATGTCCCTGCTGTAGGACTTGTGTGAACCTGCTAATCTATATCCCTGCTGTAGGACTTGTGTGAACCTGCTAATCTATATCTGTTATATTCAGTGAAAGACCCCTGCCCAGCACAAATTAGAGGGGACTTGTGTGAACCTGCTAATCTATGTCCCTGCTGTAGGACTTGTCTTGAATGATATATGTGGCAGATGTTCGCTCCACCAAGGTATAACATTTTATAAATACCAACTGACAAACCAAGTGCCAAAGTGACTCCCACATAACCCCTCAAACACAAAGTATAATTAGAACATTAACCCTTTGCATGCTGGGAAATTTGTCGTTTGCTAAAATGTCGTCTGCTGAATTTCTAAAATTAGCATTTTCTTCGTTTTTTTTTCAAAGAATACTATCAGAATAGCAAACAGTTTGGATCCTGATGAGACGCCACATTCTGTGGCGTCTCATCTGGATCCAAACTGTTTGCAAAAACCTTCAAAATCCGGTTCCAGCACTCAAAGGGTTACACATTCATTGTACAATATGCGTCACAGGTACTCAGGTTTTGTTTTTCCCTCTTCAAGAACGGCAGTTCTTTTTACAATTTTTGAGAAGTTTGAGACTCAAATTATCACAATTTTGACAAGTTTGCAACTCATTTTTTAACAATTTTGACAAGTTTGAAATTATTTGTTTTAATTGAGGCCCCAAAGGCCTCTACACAAAGACTAGAAAAAAGCCTAGGTACATGTTGTTCAAATGTAAAGATTTGTCAAAAATGTGACAAATACCCTCAAAATGATTTGTCAGCTATGACCAAGAGCTATGTAACTGAATTTAATATCAATGTGTATCACAGATGACCCTATCATACCTTTCACACCGATCCTCCTCTCGAGAGCGGTCAGTTGTTTCTCAGCCTCCCGACATTCCTCGTATTTGGTCTTCATCTCCGGGGTCTCAAGCACGGCCAGCTGGTCCGACAGCTCCTCGGCGGCAGTCTGGTGAGAGAGCAAGGACGACTTCAGGCTTGTCAGGGAGTCTGAAATGTTTTCACAAAGGATGGATGTTAAAGGATTTTAACATGGAGAAATCCTGTCACCACATGTCGGTAGGTATTGTAAAATCATTTCTATTCGTGGGCATGAAATTTGGTGATTTTAAAAAAAAATCAAAAAAATCATGAACAGTTAATTTGTGGAAGCCTGATTTTGGAAAAAAAGAAAGGAATTTGCATTGGTTATTTTTCACTGTTTGTGTTTAATGTGTGGATCTGTCAACCCATGAAATCAACGGAAATTAACCCTTTGCATGCTGGGAAATTTGTCGTCTGCTAAAATGTTGTCTGCTGAATTTCTAAAATTAGTATTTTCTTCCATTTTTTTTTAAAGAATACTATCAGAATAGCAAACAGTTTGGATCCTGATGAGACGCCACGTTTTGTGGCGTCTCATCTGGATCCAAACTGTTTGCAAAGACCTTCAAAATTGGGTTCCAGCACTGAAAGGGTAAATGTCCCACAAATAATAATGATTTTACAGTATTCAAAGTTTTCAATCAAATCAGACTAAATATTGTCACATGAAATCTCATGCAGGCTTTCATTATAAACAAGATGAAATTAGCAAAAAGGTTTAGATCAAAGTATTTGTCCCAAGAGTAAACAATTCTTACATCGTCATAATTATTTATAATATTCTACCAACCTATAACTGAACAGATCTGGTGGTATTTCTCTGAAACAGGGGCTCCAAACACGACTCCTCGTAACTTCTCAATGGTTGGAGCCTTGTTCATTAGACCACCAAACTTGCCATTGCTACGAATACGGTCGCCGTCTCGGGTAAGTATCGTGGGACAATTTGTGTACTTGACAAGCTGAAACAAGAGGATTAGTTTAAATATTAGACCTCAGCCAGTGGAATAAGTCCCCAAAGGAGGCAAAACGTAAGTATGATATTTATACAAAAATCAACAACACGAAAACAGCCTTCAATTATGCCATTGTTTTACAATTCTGCCAAGTACTACACCTACATGTACATAATTATACCAGTGTTATACAGTGCTTTGATGCGCTACAAAACATGTATATAATGATTCAAAATTTTACAATACTACAAAGTGCTACACATACATGTACATCATGATGCCAGTCCATGAAAATAACACAATTATGTGAAAAGTATTCCAATAACTATTTTTTTAAATAATAGATTAAAGTCAGTGACAAAGCAAAGAGATGGTACATATGTTCCATGATGATTGTCATTGACTAACCAGCTCAAACATGCACAGACTTGACAGTAAAATATACCAGCAGAATGTCAAAATAAAGACATAAGGAATGACCTTCAAACATTAAAAGAATATCAATCACATAGAAGGCAATCATATTTGTTTGGCACAGTTTATTCCAAAGGGATGTAAATCAAAATCTAGAGAATACAGAAGTTGCCTCCCTTACCTCAATACGGTAGCTGTTGGCTTCATCTAAACTGTCAATCCAAAGGGTGTCTCCGAGTAACATGGAAAATACTAAAAAATTAAAATGGAAGAATTAATTGTGGTAAGTTTTTTTTTAAAGTTATCATTTAATCTGAAAAGCAAGAGTTGTCCCAAGCCGCTCCAGCTTTCATCTGCTTTGATACTGTTATGTACATTTTCAGTCACCAGATATGTTTGATGGTGAATATCTGTACTAGTTAAATAGTTACCACACAGATAAATACAAGAAACAGGCTATGCAGCAAAACTGGATTTTCACAGTTTGCCAATTGGTTCATTTTATTTTAATAGCTACGCAATCACACACAAGATCTTCATAAAAGCTGACTACATCTTAATATAGGGATATTGAGTAGTTGTACAGTAGAAGTTCAAAACAGGGCATACTTCCGCTTAACTGTAGGTCAGAGTTATGAGCCTTGATCTACCATGATGATCCCTAAGACGCTTCGGAAGTTTCAATTGAATATCTGTAACAGTTACAGAGATATGTACTTGTTTTATGCAAACCTAATTCTGAATTTCATCTTGCATGCAATCCTTAACCTTATTGTATGAGTACAAAAGGTGGCATAATCATGCTAAAAAGTTGATCACAGTTATAGGTATTGATCATTTTCTAATTATAAGGACCCTCAGCACATATGTTGAGTAATATCTTCAGTGCTAATAGAGATATGGAGATGTACCAAGCAAATGTTAACCTAAATTTTCTTAGTACAAAAAGGGAAATAATTCTGCTTATTTACAGGTCACAATTATGGCCCTTGATCAGTGACTTTCCATGATCATCCTGAATCCATGTGTGAAGATTCTGTTCAACATTTGTTGTAGTTACTGAGCTGTGTACATGTTGCACGCAAACCTTACTACACATTTCATTCTTTAACACTAACACATATGACAGGAGGTGAGAAGTGATTACCTGTTCTGCACATGTCCTCATGCTTGTGAAAGGTGATCAGATTCCTTGCAAACATAGGATTGCCTGGGGGTCTCCAGTTGGGCTTGTACTTGATATGGGGCAGGGGCCTGATGAGCAGAAAGCATAACATGCAAGAAACAATAGTAATTGAGCCACGCTCTGGGAAAACAGGGCTTACTGCATGTGCGTAAAGTGTTGTCCCAGATTAGCATGTGCAGTCTGCACAGGCAAATCAAGGGCGACACTTTCTGCTTTTATGAAATTTTTCGTTTAAATGAAGTCTCTTCTTAATAAAAAGCCAGACTAGGCGGAAAGTGTTGTCCCTTATCTGGGATGACACTATACGCACATGCATTAGGTCCAGTTTTCCCAAAAAAGGCTCCAATAATAATCATAAGTGCTTAAAAGACTGTGTCAGGTTTTCAAACTCCATGCCTGACATGTTTACTTGGGCTTGTGTGTTATTTATCATATAACAAAAACATTTATCAGGATGGCCTTTGATGAATGCAATATGGGGTGAGGACAAAAGACTTGTCAACAAGCGAATTCTAGCAATTAACTTGTCCATGGAGAAGCTTACAATGTTAGTATTTCAACTCTTATGATATCTGTTCATTTCAGATACAGTGTTGAGATACCCATGTGAAGAGCTAAACTTATATTTGTAAGCTTAACTTACATTGTTTTGCTAAACTTAAATTTGAGAGATAAACTTACAGTCAAGAGGTTAACTAACATTTTAAAGCTAAACTTACATTTAAAAGCCCAACGTACAGTCAATTGGTAAACTTACATCTTAGAGCTTTACGTTCAATTAAGCTATTAACTTGATAGCCAAACATTAAGTTGCGGGCTAAACTTATAGTTGAGGGCTAAACTTACTTATTCCACTCTGTGAGACTCTTCTTGAAGATGGAGTCAAGAGGCAGCACCTGCTGCTTGCCCCCGGTCTGTGAGTAGATCTCCTTGGCCTGAAATACAGACAGGAAGGATTGATAGTAGTGGGCACATAAACAGTATATAGCAAAGAAAGAACAAATGGTTATCAAAAGCTGATATCAAATTGATTTAAGTTTTACACATGTTTACCAATTTCATGATGTTTACACATGTTCACTCCATTGTGTGAAATTGACACTTTTTAATCTCTCTGCTGTAAAATTACAAATTTTTATTCTTTTGATTTGAGATTAACACATTTACACCCCTATAATATGATATTTACACAATGTCAACCCATTGATATGAGATCTACACATTTTCATCCCTTTGATATAAAATATACACATTTCCATCCCTTTGATATGTGATATACACATTTTCATCCCTTTGATATGAGATATACATATTTTCATCCCTTTGATATGAGATATACATATTTTCATCCCTTTGATATGAGATATACACATTTTCATCCCTTTGATATGAGATATACACATTTTCATCCCTTTTTTTTATAAGCTTCACAAATCTTAATCTCTTTCATATAAGTTGTAGAAATATGTATCCCTTTGATATAAACTTAACCCATTTTAATCACCTTGTTATAAGCTATATACACATTTTACTTCACTTTGATATAAATACACATTTTACTTCACTTTGATATAAGCTTAATACACATTTTACTTCACTTTGATATATGCTTTATACAAATTTTACTTCACTGTGATATAAGCTTTATACACATTTTGTTCAAAATTAAGAAATCTTTTTTAACCTTAGATTCTCTGTAGGCTGAAAGTATGACCTCAACACCGGCACGACATGCTACATACCTTCTTTGTTGTCATAGTAACCACACAGTCCATGTCGGACATGCTACATACCTTCTTTGTTGTCATAGTAACCACACAGTCCATGTCGGACATGCTACATACCTTCTTTGTTGTCATAGTAACCACACAGTCCATGTCGGACATGCTACATACCTTCTTTGTTGTCATGGTAACCACACAGTCCATGTCTGATGACATGTGCCAGGAGAGTACACGGGCAGCATCCTCGTCACCGATCAGGGCCAGGTGGCCGATCTGTGGGGGACAGAGAACAACGAGGGATCAAATACGGGATGAGGGAAGGGCTTTGTAATAACTTAATGGAAGGGAATATCCGCCAGGACATGCATGCTGCTAAATTATAATTGCATTTTAGTTTGTTGTATTTGTTACAAAATAACTGCATATTCCTTTTGCCTGTATGCTTTTTTCCATCAGTTAGTTTAATATGGATTGCATAGTTAATTATAATGTTTACTAAATATATTTCATCCTATAATCTTGCGAGTAAATGACAAATGCATAATTTCTGTTAGATTGTTCATGTGGCTATCTTCTTGTTGCTTTATTGATCTTTCTATGCATGAACCGCATTATTTCATTACAGGGAACCAGGTGTATGATAATTTCCGGGGTGGAGACTACTTTTGTCGAAACAATAATATTTGCGTCGAAGCTAGTTTTGCTGATATTACGTTCAGTCGAGCTATCAAATATGGGATAAAGGACGGGCTTTGTCAAAACTTACGGGCAAAGTTTCAGTGTAATATAGAAATAAGAAAGAGTTTTAGCACATGCCATACCCTGTTTCCCATTTAATATAACCATTACATATATTTTTATATATCACACGTGTAATATACTTTTAAAGCGTTTTCATTGGCTTAGTTTTCGTTTATTGACCAATTGCATTTTGTTATTTTGCTGAAATGACGTTGCAACGTCAAATGACGTCACGAAATGTAAACAACATTCGGGATTTATCATTATGTTTGTGTAAATATTTATTTAACTTGCTCATTTAAAAGCATGTGATAAAAAAGATCTGACACTCGTCATATCATACCATATTTATTAAACTCGTCCAGGAAATTTGTTAGTAAGCTCGCCAAAGGCTCGCTTACTAACAAAATTCCTGAACTCATTTAATAAAATATGGTATGATATGACAACTCATGCCAGATCCTATATATATCTTATACATGTTTAAGTTAACATTATGAACGATTTTCATTGGCTATGTATTATTTGATGGAGATAATTATTTGGTGACGTGATGTTTGATTTCAGTACACTTCTTTATTAGATTGATTAACATAATTTGGTTACAATAAAAAAGTTTTAAAGCATGTGATAAACATCATGGACAGAAATACACACACTTTTAGCCCAAACAAATTTATTTTTGTGAGTGCATCTGATTGTAATGTTGACAGTTCATCATGCAGTTTACAATGTTTCTTTTTGTCCTGAAAACAGTTTAAGGTCATTTAGGTAATAATTCCATGTTTTTTCATACCTTTCCCAGCACCTCTGGGTCATTAGGTGAAATGGTTGCTAGGCCACATATACGCCTCTTCTGTGTCATCTCTGCGGCCTTCTTGTCCACATACTGCTTGGTGGTCTTCTCTATTGCATCAATCTGAAAGAACGAGCACATAAATGATAGCAATGGGCTTTAAATATCTCACGAGGACTCGGCCACTAAATGCAGACAATATTCCACTAAATGTTACATTAACAAGACTTTAGGAGTCAATAAAGGCAACATGACCCTAAATGTCATAACGTCATTCATTTATCAGACTTTGTCAGTCAACAAAGCCAAAGTCCAATAAATGTGCGAGTCAATTCTGGCAACATTCCTCTAAATTTTGTTGTTCACTTAGAACTTGTCCATACAGAACCTTAGCAGTCAATAGAGGCAACACACCACTAAATGTTATCCATTTACAGGGCTTTGCAAATCAATACAGGATAAATTCCACTGATTTTTATTCATGCACTGGACTTTGTGAGTCAAAATTGGAAACATCTCACTTATTATCAACTTACTGAGGTCAAGGATGAATTTGGAACACTGAGTTTTTTCAGCTCCTCTCGAACCCTCATCTCATCTGCCTTGGCTTCTTTCACAGAGACTGAAAACACAAATCAGACGCCTCATATGAAAATGGGTCTTATGGAATATGCCGCCAGTGTAGCTCCAGACAAGCCTGGTCAGGAGCTACACTGTCCACTTTAGTTACACAAGGTTTTGTTCCAGGTATCAAGTTTAAAGGCCTGACAAGCCCCAAAGGTAGCAAGTTAGAGTTTGCTCCCAAAGGATCTGATTTCCAATCCTACCAAAGTAAAGAAAATGTATTCAACTTTTTTCTTTGTACATGCATAATTATTCATTTGAAATTAATTTGAACTATTTGAAACATTGAATCTGTTCAAGTTTAAAGATTTCATATAATATTAAAAAAATATGAACATCTGTGAACAATCCCTTAAATCTACAGTTTTACACTCAATCATTAAAATACAACAAGTGATGTGTCTGTCAAACACTATGCCCCCTTTTGAGCGAAATTGACCCATATATTAGACCTATGACCTTGGAGGATGACCTTGACCTTTCACCACTCAAAATGTGCAGCTCCATGAGATAGACATGCATGCCAAATATCAAGTTGCTATCTTCAATATTGCAAAAGTTATGACCAAGGTTAAAGTTTTGGGACAGACACACACACACAGACACACACACACACACACACACACACACACACACACAGAGACACACACATACACAGACATACAATGACAGACAGGACAGGCCTTCGAAGAAGGGGGCATAATTATACTTACATCAAGATAATGGTACAACTTAATCAACACAACTACATATAACTTTTGTTCCCTCCTTTAAAGGTTACTGATACTCAAAATTATTAATAATTTGTCACAGGGTTAGTTAAGGTACAAATACTTTGTATGTTTTTAGTTGAGTAAAACCTACTTTTCAGTTCCTCAATCAGTTGTTCTGAGGTCTCAAACAGAGACTTGTAGGTCCTTATTGCATTCTGCAGGCTGTCCCGCTCCTTGGTCAGGGAGGCCATCTCTTGCTGCTTCTTGGCATCTGAAACAGCAGGGCAGAATTTAGAAATGCAATATTAGCTGAACAAATAATTTTATACCATGATCATGCCTACCTAGCAATAATCGCAACCTTTGGAATAAACTTAGCTGTATTTACACCTTGTTGTGAAACAACAAACATGCGCAGTATAGTGATTTAATTTTCTTAATTTGATATGTTTGCATGTTTTTTTCCCCCACCATAGTCTCATATTCAAAATGAAGACATAAAATACAAAAATGATGGGATAAAAAGAATACCTGATAAGTAGCAAATACAGATTAGTTTATTTCTGGGCACAAAAACCCTCAAACAAGACTCATGGTTTAGGTTTTGTAAGCCTTGATTAATTAACTTATCTGTATTCAACACTAACCTAGTATACTCTATTTCTATTAATCTCTATTTCTATTAATCATTGTGTATGGGCCAATAACAATTATTTTTGGATTTGATACACAGGAATTATACCAATATGGTGTCAGTCTAAGAGATATAATAACCATAATAATCTGTTCTAAAGACAAGGCAAGTCTCTGTCACAAACTAGTGGCAAGTTTAGTGATTTTAGACATTCGAAATTGTGTTTTCACAAGATTTGGAGCACACGGTAACTATTCACAAGGTGTCTAAGTGGAATCTTAATCAATTATTTTGAAGTCGTTAAACATAAAATGTTTTCAAAAATTAAACATTGCTAAAATGAATAATATTTTGTCCTTTAATCAAGCAAAAACATTGGATTTTGGTAAGAACATTTCCCTTAGCAGCTGTATTAGTACCAGCCCATGACAACTTCGAGATCTAAACTAATAAACTTGTCAGGACAAGCTCAGACGTTGTAATGCACGCAAGGACATTTAGTCAACAATTGAAACTGCTAAATCAAGATTTCCACAAGCGGACTCCACTAAAAATGGCAAACTTGCCAAAAAGACAAAGTGAGTTTCAGGGCAACAGATAAGGTTCGGTTTATCGTTTTTACGATTTGTAGTTGACAGAAAGCAAATTGAAATTAAAAATCAATCGTACAGAAAACGATAATGAAAAACGAATTGAAATTGATTCTTCGTCGTTTTAGTTGTCCAGTTGTCCACCGTACCGCGTTTAATTATAATTAGTGTATTGTAACCTTTAGTGCGGCCGTAATATTTTCAGTTAGTTAATATAGACATCGGTTTGGGCCAGTGTCAAAAAAAAAGTTACTTCCACCGAAATGAGTTCGGGAAAATGTTCTCTGTTAAAAGCGGACAGGTTAAGAAACTTTCATAAACGGCGTGCGCGTTCAATATTATAAAATTCGTAATGAGACCCAAACCGTCGGGAAAAGACATTGTGAAGAGTATACTATCAGATTTAATAGCGCAGGTGGTGACAGATTCTGAAATATTCGGCTCAAAACACCCCTGCGATTCCGTGTCTCAAAAACTAACAACATCGTGATTTCCACTGGCTTGTCATTGATGGAGAGGGTTTGGCAATGTGAGTATGCTCTGAGACTGAAAGGCAGGAGTGTTGACACTGGTTGAAATAAAATGACTCCATCATCCGTTTGTCAAGATACAAGTAATACTAATATTTACAAACAACCATTGTTACTGTGAATTTATAAAGACTTAATTGGAATAAGAATTGCTGAGAATTATAAATATCCAAAAATGAAGCGCAAGCGCTTATTTGATTCAGAAATACATGTACGTTTTACCGGAAATCAAATTGTGAAAAAACTAATTGACAAATAGTTCTGAGGGAAAAAACTAATTGTTACAAAAAGCTTGCAGTGAAAACTAATTGACCCAAAATCTTATCTGTTGCCCTGGAGTTTTGAGAGAAGTACACTTAAAGTGTGCATTACTTTCACTGTGAACTAAATATTAAATATTATTTCACTATTTAAATAGTCTTTTTGATTAAAAAATATTGGGTGAGGTATTCAAATAATCAAATATTCAAGTAATTAGATTTTAAGAAATCACTACTAAATTTAGTATATTGGCTGCTTAACGTCCATGTTTTAAGATTGGTATGCATTATTAATTAACAAACACAGATAACATCTGACTGCAGTAAGAAAAGAAATCCATATTTCATGGGATTTGGAATAGTTAACTGGAGGCACAAAAGTCCGACTAGTTGGAAGTTAATTTAACCCATTTATGCCTAGTGGACTCTCCCACCCTTCTAATTTGGATCAATTTATTTCCAAAATTAGGGATGTCCAGTATATTTATTTCTATATTTAGAATATTTCTTACAGAAATTCCTTTAAGCAAACAGTGCAGACCCTGATGAGACGCCGCATCATGCGGCGTCTCATCTGGGTCTACGCTGTTTGCCAAGGCCTTTTTTCTAGACGCTAAGCATAAATGGGTTAATCAATTATTTACAAGATAGATAGCTGAATCATTGATCAGGTATTGACCAGGTATCTATGTAACATCTGTACTTAGGAAGCCTCTTATAGATCATCTGGTGTCATCTGTGCCAATATACAACACTTACAATCTCAACAATTCATTAACAGTTCAGCCAAGGTCAATCACAATGTAGCTGTGTGCCTGGATATAACTGTGTTGCGACTTACTTCAGGATATATACTACAGATGAATAAAACAAATGTCAGCAGAAATCATGAATCATTTAATTTACAAAATTACTTAATGACAAAAGTCGTGTCTCAAACAATTATTATGCATAATACACCTCAAGTGTACAATATATGTTTCAAAATAATATAAAATATCAGTGAGATTATTTTATTTTACAATGACAAAAATGTCTCTCAACAATTCTGAACATATATCGTATTGAAAAGCGATCTAAGAAGAAGCTCTGTTCACTGGAAATTACATTTACACAACTCTTTTTACACATGGATGAATATATTTTGAAAATTGAGTAAAATTTGTCAAGGAGTTGAACACATTTACCTTATAGTTAGTTTGTGAGATTGAATAATGGATACAACAACTCTGAAAAGTTCAGGATACAGCACATGGAAAACAAGGGCATTCAACTCCGGGGAGAATGACCTTGAACTTACCTACAGGTCACAAAACACATCAAGGTCACAGGAAACATCAGACACCAGATCTAGGTCAAGGCATAAGTCAGGGACTTTAAAAACCTCAAAGTCTTTAGACAGGTCTCAGTATACACAAAAGTCTGAAAAAAGTCGACAGAAAACTAAAGGCAGTTACCTTAGGCTAAATTTAGTAAACAATTCAAAAGGACTAGCGCAAATTGACCTTTCAAACCATAATTTAGTGTCAATACCAATCGAAGTGTTCCTGTTTTCTAGACTTGAGGTGTTAAAACTCTCATTAAACCACTTCAGTGAATTGCCGCTTGCCATATCGAGGCTTCGAAGTCTCAAGTTCTTGTACTTGGACGAAAACAATATAAAATTTCTGCCAGAGACTCTACCAAACTGCATCAATTTAGTGGAAATCAACCTCACCAAGAATAAGCTTGCTGCCTTACCCACGTGTCTTGGTATGTTACGAAACCTCCGAGTACTGCGGCTGGGCCAGAATGACTTTGAATGCCTTCCACATGAAATAGGTGACTTAGACAACTTGAGGTATCTTGATGTACAAAGTAACAATATTTGGTTCCTTCCATTTTCAATCGGCAAACTGCACAAGCTGAAATACCTCAACCTATCAAACAACAGATTTGAACACCTCCCACTCCCTGTGTGTAAGCTTTCCTCCCTGCAAACTCTCACAATTCGAGGAAACAACCTGATGAACTTACTCCCAGACTTTGACAATCTCACCCAACTCTGCGAGTTGAACCTTGCCTTCAACCACTTTGAAATGATCCCCCAGTCTATTTTTAGACTCAAGCATCTCTGCTACCTAAACTTTGCAGGAAATCAGTTGCAGTCCGTACCAAACGCCCTGGCAACCCTAAGGTCTCTACATGTCCTTCACCTTCAAGGAAACCAGATTGACTACATCCCTGACAACTTAACAAACCTTCAATACCTCAACGTGGCCCATAACAAGCTCTACAACTTCTCTGTGGTCAACATGAGGGGGCTCAAATCCCTCAATGCCAATAACAACTATCTTGAGAACATCCCCATGGGACTTTACTCCCTGACAAAAGTCCAGAGTGTGCGACTGAACACTAATCAAATCCGGTACGTTTCAGCGGACATTGCAAATCTGAAAAAGCTGCGAACGCTTGACTTGGGGAATAACATGTTGGTGAACGTCCCGCAAGTATTGCAACAATTTGATCAACTTGACTACTTTAATGTTCGAGGTAACAACATTTCAGCTAGGATGACAATGCACAATGGGGAAATAACGACACAGCCTGACTTTTACAAGAGGAAAAGAATATACCAAAGCCAACAACGGGGCAGGCAGCGGAAAAGACACATTGTGCATTCTACAAGGGGTCAAAGATCAAGGTCACTTGACCGTAACACAATGTCAAGGTATTCAACAGTCCCATATCGAGAGGACGTACATAAAATGTGGGACAGTGCAGATTTGTTGGAGAATGGATTTTCATCACGTATCCTCAACACCACGTCCAATTCTGCCTTCATAGACAAAACCCTACCGAACAGCAATCGAACTGAACGAAGTAACCATAGCAACACTATCGGCGACAGCATCTCCATGCCCAATTCTTTCAACACTTCAAAGAGCTTTCTAGCACATGAAGCAGCATTGCTCTCGGCAAGTGACGATGCCTCCGTCAGCAATGTTCCCATGACAATGACAGATTACCAGTTGCTAGGCATTTGCAACCAGGTGGAAATGTTGCTCAATAAACAGCTTCTGCACCCAGTATTGTCCCTCAAAGGAAACAAGATGGGGAAAAGGTAGACTTAATTATTGTATTAAAATACAACGTTATCCTGAAACAACAGATTTCCAAATGATTTTTGAGAACAAAAACTCTTTTTTTTGGTATGTTTCAAGTACATTGATAGAGCATTTCAAGCACATACACCTTCACTTGTTTCCTGTTATAACATTATTCCATTAAGCTCTTAAAATTGCCTAATTTTGTACAGTCACAAACTTACTTTTATTGACTCAATGATCCAATAAGTTTTGATGTAGAGTACATAGTAAACATTTCAGCGTACATGTGCATTCTGTTAAAATGTCTGATTTCAAAAGTACTTGCAGTAAACAACAAGAAAATGCGTTTAAAAATGCTGATGCCCCCAGTGGAAGCTTGTCAGTATAAATTAATTGACCCATATCAATAAGTCTTAGTCCAAAAGTAGGTCAATGTCAAGGTCACAATAAGGTCAGGTGATAAAGGGGGCGAGTTGAGTGTTAATATATAACAGCCATGCAAGAATCAAAGCTTTGTGCCTAGCAGTATTGATATTAGACGAAATGCGTCATTTATGCTAATTTGAACCTTCTGAAATAAATCCAAAATTAGGTCAATCTCAAAGTCAAAATGAGGTCAGATGATGTGCGTATGTTGAGAGTGCTCAAATTTAACATCCTTTCAAGTATAAAAGCTTGTGGTAAGCAGGATTGTTGTTATACAAAACATGTCATTTAGGGTTAACCTTGTACGGAGGGAATAATGGACAAGTCAGTTGCTATATGCATCTCCGCAAAGTAGATGCCGGGGGAATAAATGTTGTAAATTAGGAGTTTTTGCACAAGTACACATATAACTATCAGTTTTTAAGTTGAAAAACTGTGGTCATCGAATCTACTTGTATTTCTGTACATAACATGTGGAGTTGGGTTACTCGAGTAGTACCCATTCACAAGTATTTTCTGCCCGTCTGATTCCAGTTTTTCCGAGAAGGCCATCAGAAAGACAGAGAGCGGTCTCTGGAGAATCAGCGACGACAAGAGCACCTCTCTTCCACCCAACACAGTAACCATGACGACGGAGACGTTCACGGTGACCCCCCAGGGTGGCTGGCTGACCAGCTCCCATGACAACAACATCAGCATCTTCCTACCGCCTAAAGCCGTCTCCAACCTGATACAGACTCAGATGAGGGTGATTATAGTATTCACCAATTTCTAAACTTTTCTCAGAATAAAGTCCATGCTTTATTCTTTAAGGGGCTTGTTAACAAACATTCATGATGACTTTATAAATGTCATTTAATGTATTAACGTTCAGAGCTATAATATTTGGAATAGTCTAAAATAATTATAAAACCAAGACAAAAGAGAGTTGAGTAAGATAATATGATAGGTAGTGCTGGGACACATTCTGGATCCTCACATTATGCAGCCTTATGCATTTAAAGTCTTTGTAAACTTACAAAAATGAGCACAAATGAGTTGCTCTAGGAAAACGTGGCTAAATACATGTGCATTAAGTGTTGCAGTCTGCATAGGCTAGTCAGGGCTGATACTTTCCATTTTTATTGTATTTTTCGATTAAAGGAAGTGTCTTCTTAGAGACAATCCAATTTTGGCAGAAATTGTTGTCCCTGATTAGCTTGGGCAGACTGCACAGGCTAATTTGGAACAACACTTTATGCACATGTATTAAGCCCCATTTTCCCAGAGTGTGGCTCAAATCCATGTCAAGCATCTGTTCACAAGTATGACAAACACCCTCATTCGACCTTATCTTTACACCGGACCTCTGATGTTATCCTATTTCCCAACCCCTCAAGATACTGCGAATCAAGCCCGAGAGGGTGACAGAGCTGAGAGGGAAGAGCAGGCTCATCAGTAACATTCTCTCCCTGGGGCCCATCGTGTACCTCAACAATGTGGACAGCGGGGACTTCAACCAGCAGGTATTCATGGCAACCAGTCAGGAAAATATTGAGTACAAACTTAGAGTTGGTTTTAAAGTACTAAAATGTCATAAATAGTATCATTTTTAGGTTCATCATGTATTGTGTGCATGTTTGACTTCATTCAAAATCTTTCCATTACAAACAGTGTTGAAAATCTTTAGTTAAAAATTAGAGTTAGTATAAGAGCACTTCTTTTTTTTTTATTTGGTTTTAGTGTACTTCTTTTTCACACGGTTGGTTTGGCAAACTTGTATGTCACACAGTTGGTGTAAGAGCACTTTAATTTTTGTTTTGGTAGAAAATCAATCTTAATTCAGGAGTTACCATTGATTGTAATATTTTCAAGATGGTTCAGAAATGTTTTTTGTTTTTTTCATGCTTTGATAACAACTTAATTAAATAAAATTACTTTTGCATTAAACTAACACAGTTCCTTTGATGCAGAGCTTTTTCCACTATTTGTTCCACATTTAATTATAAGGGTTTAATTACCCGGTAACTGATTTTTTTATTAAAACAAATAACTGATTCATGCTCAAGTGTTTCTTTCCTATTTTATTAACCCTTTCAGTGCTGGAACCGGATTTTGAAGGCCTTTGCAAACAGTTTGGATCCAGATGAGACGCCACAAAACGTGGTGTCTCATCAGGATCCAAACTGTTTGCTATTTTGATAGTGGTCTTAGAAAAAAAATCGAAGAAAATGCTAATTTTAGAAATTCAGCAGACGACATTTTAGCAGATGACAAATTTCCCAGCATGCAAAGGGTTAAATACAGAACAGTTGTGAAAATAACCTATCTAATAATTATCAGAAATTACACCCTTCAATATAAATGCTTAAAAAAAACTCTGACAGTCCAATATTGGTTGCCCAAACATTAACTAGACCTTGATCACAAATGTCTCTACAACCCCTGGACCACTTTGTTCAAGGGCAAAAAAAATCAGGAATGGGCAAATCACTTGGTTCAAGGCAAAATAACTTAGGAATTGGAAGGATCAATCAGGATGAAAAGTGTCTTGCACATCTGCATGTCATGGCAGTTACACATTTTAAGTGTGAATTTAAGATAGATGTGGAGGAAGGAGTTTGCTCTGTAAACTTATAACATTTTATGCAGACCGACAAACGTAAAGTGTATCTCCAATACACAGCCTCCCTGTGGGGGAATAATGAGGACACACAGAATCAGTTATTGATATTGGAAAACCAAGTACTAGGGCAGATATAGAGACAATAGAACCAAGATTGGTGCAATATCAATTATTAATAGGAGTCTTAATTAAATGTTGCCTGTTGATCAGAAGTAGATAGTTTGGCTGCCCTACAGAAAAGGCACAACATTTGAATCAATATTCCCTCGTAAATATTTCAGAGAAATTAGCTGCCAAAAAGTTGAACATCAGACACATATTTACAGGCACATATTTTTGTTTAGTTAATGCAGAATTAAGTTGTTGTTTTTTTCCTATTTTTTATACAGTCGAGTGAACTTTGACATAAAATGAAAAACAAAAAGGTCATGCATAGCCTTCACATTGCCATGTATATGACCATCAAGTTTTATGCCAAGAAGAAAGGAAATCTTGAGTTCATTTTTTGACCAATCATAAATGAACAGACAAGGAGTACACCTATGGATCCTTCCAATGAAACTACATAAGGGCTCTCCAAAATCAACAAAATGATTAGGTTATATTTGAGCAGCACTTTTGGAAAACCATGCTTAATGCATGTGCGTTGAACATCATCCCAAATTAGCCTGGGCAGTCTGCACAGGCTAATCAGGGACAACACTTTCCGACTTTATAGAATTTTTCGTTTAAATGAAGTCTCTTCTAAGCGAAAATCCAGTCTAGGCGGAAAGTGAAGTCCCACATAAGCCTGTGCAGACTGCACAGGCTAATCTATAAGGAGGCTTTGCACATGCCTTAAACATGTTTCTTTTTATTCCCTATATTCATTGCAGGTTACAATCACAATCCCTGCTCCTACAGGTAAGGCACGGGGCCATCTGCACCTGCTGACTATCAGGGAGGACAACTCCTGCACTCCTGCCTCCAGCGGTTTCCAGCACAAGAACGGCTACATTGTGGTGAAAGCCTGGAGCCTTGCAGGGTAAGGGATCCAAACAAATAAAATGAGCCTTCCTCTGGGAAAATGGGGTTTAATGCGTGTGTGTAAAGTGTCCACCCAGATAAGCATGTGCAGTACACACTGGCTACAACACTTTCCGCCTAAACTGTATTTTCAATAAGAAGAAACTTCCTTGAAATGAAAAATACAATAAAAGCGGAAAGTGTCGTCCCTGATTAGCCTGTGCTGACTGCACAAGCTTATCTGGGAAGACACTTTACGCACATGCATTAAACCCTGTTTTCCCAGAGCAAGGCTCAAATTCTTAACATTTATGATTTAATTTGAATTAAATTTGCCTTTAAAACACTAGTTTTGAGAATAGCTGGCCTTTGTTTGAGGATATTTTTTGTCAGCCATAAAATATCATAATATGAAACCTTTTTCCTCAGCAGACTGAGCAACAGATGATATACGGTTCTGCAAAACAAAGTTGGAGAAAACCATATTTTCAAAACCAGACTTTGTTTCAGAATTAGACCTTAAGTCTTTTCCAGTTTATGCTCTGTTATTCAGCAATTCAGCCAATAGCTACATTTAACAATTGGCAAAAGTAATTTATATTTGGCTACATTTCTTTATTCATGAAACCGACAAAATAGCCAAACTGAGGAAAAATCAAGATGCACAGTAAATTTGGCCTGAAAACTACTTTGAGACAAGGAAAGTTTTTCTTAACCCTTTGAGTGCTGGAACCCGATTTTGAAGGCCTTTGCAAACAGTTTGGATCTAGATGAGACGCCACAGAACGTGGCGTCTCATCAGGATCCAAACTGTTTGCTATTCTGATAGTATTCTTTGAAAAAAAAATCGAAGAAAATGCTAATTTTAGAAATTTAGCAGACAACATTTTAGCAGACGACAAATTTCCCAGCATGCAAAGGGTTAA
>VMBQ01007783.1:8352-18445 GCA_007657795.1 Dreissena rostriformis | reverse complement strand
CCCCCGCTAGTGTTTAAGGATTAAATTCCAAGGATTGAATACCACAAACATAGCATTAGGCATTATGTATCAAATAGTTTGTGTAAAATAGTTTTATCATGATATTCCAGTGCTTTGATTGGAGACTTGAGATATATTTAGATAACTTTGCATTTGACATGTGTAGACATGGCTATTTAGAGTATACTGAACATCCATATGTATACTTAAAATTTAATCCTTTTCAATACAGAATGGGTCCATTATTTAGATACTTCAATGTTGATCTCTTATTATACTTTAATCACAGCAAATGTTGTATCTTGTGCGATAAATGCATATTTGTAATTTTATTACTCCTTTATTGCTATTAAATGACTTAAATACAACATCACTGCATTGTTTATTGCTCTGCTTTATTATAAAGCTTATTACATCAATTCCTATGTCAGGGACAACACTTTCCGCTTTTATGGAATTTTTCATTTAAAAGAGGTCTCTTCAAAACAAAAAATCCAGTGAAGGCGGAAAGTGTCGGACTGCACAGGCTTATCTGGGACAACACTTTAAGAACATGCATTTAGCCCAGTTCTCCCCAAATGGGCTCTAGTGGATCACTGCTCATTTCCGTCCCTGACTTACCATCATAGAACAGGAAAGGCAGCACCAGGGGCTGTAGATCAGACTTGTTCTGGATGCTGTCACAGTCCACGGAGAAGACCAGCTCATACTGACAGCCGTCTATACCCTGGCTGCCTTCCGCTATGCTGACATTCTATAAACAAGATGAATAAATTCCTTACATATGAGCAGTTCAACAAGAAAACCAGTACTAGTGACATCAGTGATGGACATGGCACTGCTTGAATAAAGCATGAAAATCTATCAATGGTTTTTATGCACACACTGCACAATTAACATTCAAATTGTTTGTGATTTTCTATCCTTACACAATCTTATTTATACTTATGTCTTTCTATAAGGTCTTAATATATCCTGTGTAATTATTGCATTTTGGGAAACATCCTTTATCAAGGTTTGACAAAATGCACTTCTCACCATTAAGGGTTGCAATATAGATTTGACCCCTTTGAATTTGATCTTTGAGTTAAGAAGACCGGCCTAAAAGGCAACATACCATCTCTACAGGACAAACATGTGTGGTAAGTATCCTGAACATTGAATGATTAATGATTAAAGTACAGTCTGGGCAAGCTGCATCCGGGCAATATTAGACTTTTGACCTCAGTGTAACCTTTACCTTTGAGATAGGAACACTGGTGTTACAAGCAAAACACCATCTCCTCATGGTGGACATTCCAAGTTATTATAAAACTAACATCATGATTGATGAAGCTTACGTCGAGACAAGCTCAGATGGACTAACCCATGCACGAAAGCACACACACAGACACATACACTCAAATATTGTGACAGCTCCATCGAGCTATCGGCACGTTGGTTCAACACACAAAAAAACAACAGTTGTCAATTTGAGCACTATTTAAGGTTAGCCTAACCCTTAAAAGGTTAACCCTTACCCTAATTTGACCAAAAAAAACAACACTTGTAAAACAGAGTATTAGTGCATTATTTAATAAGCACTACTGAGACAGTACCTGTACAGTACAAGTTCCTTCACTGATGGTAAATGTCAGCTGCTTAACCCTTTCTCACCGAGAAGCCAAGTGAAAATGGCTATATAAGTGACTCGCAGTCTTTTCAGGTTTTATGCTGTTTGCTCCTAATCAGTACCTTAGGGCTGGAAAGTCAGTACCTTAGGGATGGAAATGAAGCCTTTAGAAATTGCATCCAGAGCTCCAGATAAGGTTTCGGGTCAATTAGTTTTCACTAAAAGATTTTTATCGCAATTAGTTTTTTTTCCAAAATTCATCATTTTCAATAAGTTTTGTTCTTACAATGAAAAATATATAATAACACACTAACATTTTAACTCCATTGACCTTTGCATGAGCTACTGTATGCATACGGGTCTCTTTGTGGATTTAAAAAGATCAGTGTCCATTTAATTGGGACTGGCCTGGCATCATCAAGCTGCTATTGAACAATGAACTGTGTGTATACATTTTAGTGTCACTATCACTTCCCTCACTCGCTAGTTAAATGAACAATGAACTGAACTGTTCTGTTTTTGCGTGATACCGCGATGTTTGGGTTTGGAGATCTTCGATTCCACCTCATCAACCGCTTTTGATGCTATATAAGATAATAAACTGCCAACAATAGACTTTCTCGCCGCGAAATGAAACCAAGTATACTTGGCGCTGTCGTAGAATGAAGTTTCTTCTGAACTCGTCCACGCTTTGCAGCCGCCATGTTTAATTTTGTAAATAGAAGAGCGGAAACGGAAATACGAGTATTATTGGTTACAATCATCTAATTCACGGATCCGGTATCGGAAATCTCGTTATCATTTAACTTTCGCTGCGCAGAACTCGGAAGTTCCGTACGATCAAACGGCTGGTCATAATTCAGATCCATCTGTCTCAATTCGTTTTGATACAATGGATTTTGATTTTCTTTTTGTTTTTCTTTAAAAACAAATCGTAATAACGATAAAACGATGCTTATCTGGAGCTCTGTGCATCTAGTAAGAAATGTCTTAAAGGGAATTTGAATTTCCAAGGATCTACAAATGCGTCACAGTGCGTATATGAGTGGAAAAGGGTAAAGCTTGTTGGTCATGTACCTGTACAGTACAGGTGCCAGCACTGAGGGGAAATGGCAGCTGTTTCTGTTTGTTTGTCATGCCCATCAGCAGTGGCAGCACTTTCTCATCTGTCTGACAGGACACTGAGATGTTGACCTTGCCTGTCATCCCTTTGGCTACATGGTTATTGAACTTGTCCTGTATTGGAGAGAGAAAGACAATGACATCTGTCATGGGGACAAGAGAATACACAATGGCATTAGAAGTTTGCTTCATCGCTATATATATATGCAGGCCTTTTCATGGCCATTTTGGGGAAAAATGCAATTTCAGGATTGGGAATGTGTTTGCACGAAAAGTTCACTGATTTGCCAAAAACTAATTTTATGTAACTCTTTATAATAATTCAAATTAGAAGAACAAAATAATAAAAATTATAGTTATATACTTTGTTACTTTTTTATTGTTGGAAATTGGGATTTTTTTTTCTTCAAATTGGGACTTTTTATTACAATTTTGGTTTGGGAATGGGTCCCCTAGATACAGGAATGGGTCCCCTAGATACAGGGAATGGGTCCCCTAGATACAGGGAATGGGTCCCCTAGATACACCAGGAAAAGGCCTGATATGAGCCTCGCTCTGATAAAAAAGGGTTATCCCTTTGCATGCTGGGTAATTTGTCGTCTGCTAAAATGTTGTCTGCTGAATTCCTTAGATCATCATTTTCGTCACTTTTTTTCAAAGATCACTATCAGAAAGCAAACAGTTTGGATCCTGATGGGACGCCACGTTCTTTGGCGTCTCATCTGGATCCAAACTGTTTGCAAAAACCTTTAAAATCCAGTTCCAGCACTCAAAGGGTTTAATGCACGTGTGTAAAGTTTTGTCCCAGATTAGCCTGTGCAGTTCGCACATGCTGATCAGGGACAACACTTTTTGTCTAAACTGGATTTTCGTTTAGAAGAGACTTCCTTGAAAGAAAAAATTCCATAAAAGCAGAAAGTGTCGTCCCTGATTTGCCTGTGCAGACTGCACAGGCTAATCAGGGACAACACTTTAAGCATATATGCATTAAACCCCGTTTTTAAAGAGTGAGGCTCAGATAAATTACAGTCCAACCTGAGTTAAGAGGTCAAATGGCCTAGGAGGTCAGTCTAGATTCTCCCCAACAATAATCAGTCTTTATTACACCTGATTTTAATGGTCACCTGCCGTAAGCAGCCTGTGGCCAGTGTATTCTAATATAGTGCTATCAGAAACCAAGGCAGGTAATAAACAGGTCAAGAAAAGTTTAAACTTCTCCCCATAACTATGTTGTAAAAAAAAAAAAACCAAACATCCAAAATCACAAACATCAACATGAGCTCATTTTAAAATCATAAACAAAACTAACAAGCTCTTTTGTATTAAATGGTTTAAAGGGTAAACCTGTGGGTATATCCACAAGCGACCATTGGATAATATTGATTGCAAATTAATTTAAATATGATTTGTGGAAGTGTCTATTGTCACTGATGTAACTGAAAATATTTGAAAATGAGGCGTAATTTCAAGATTGCTGTAAAAACTCAACAAATGAGCCAGACTCTGGGAAAACTGGGCTTAATGTTTGGGCGTAAAGAGTAGTCCCTGATAAGCACGTGCAGTCCGCACAGGTTTGTCTGGGACGACACTTTCCCCTTTTATTGAATTTGGGTTTGGGAGAAGTCTCTTCTTAACGAAAATCCAGTTTAAGCAGAAAGAGTCATCCCTTATTAGCCTGTGCCGACTGCACAGGCTAATGTGGGACAACACTTTATGCACATGCCTTTAACCCTGTTTTCCCGTAACGATGCTCAAATAAGCATATATTTGTCGTAAATCTTTCTTGATTGTCAATTATGGTACAAGATCAGACCAGCACATACCCGCAGTTCAAGCTTGAGACTGCGCACTATGCATCGAGAGTTGAAGTTCTTCACATTGGAGACGGTTGCCGTGCCGATGTTACCAAGCATGACCAGCTTCACTGGAGACGATGGCTCAATCTTGGAATGGATCTGCAATCAGTGATCCACAGATAAAAATAACTATTTTGTTAAGGGAAGGATGATTATATAAATGGTAAAGATTATTGCTTACTTTAGAGACATTCATTTTAATGAAACAAGCTTTTGAGCGGAAACTGTTTTTCTATTTTCAGAAACAGTGACCTTGATCTTGACCCAATAGGTACCAGGTCCAATCCTAATCTAGGTTTACATGTAACCTACCCACACACACAAGTTCAGCACACTATCTCCATCCATACTACATTTATTAAGCAGAAACTGTTTGTTATTTTCTATTTTTAATAATAGTGATCTTAACATTAAGCAGACCGGCCCCAAATGACTCCCATTCTAGGTCTGCATATAAGCAACCTACACACACAACTTCAGTGCAATACCTCAAACATAAGTCATTCACCTTTACCCATTTTTTTATTTTTAATAACAGTGACATTGTCTTTAAACTTAGCCCTAATACAATCCCAATATAGGTCTGCATATAAGCTATCTAAACAAAATTGCAGGGCAATATCTTTATCCAAACTGAAGCTATTGAGTGTATGAATTGACATTGACTTTTACCCAACAAGCCCCTAATACAATCCCAAGCACGGTCTTCATGCAAGACTATATTCTTAGTTTTATACAATCCCAAGCACGGTCTTCATGCAAGACTATATTCTAAGTTTTATCATGATTGGTCTATGCAACCTTTTTCCGCCAACATAATTGAAATATGAAACTAATGAGATTTTTTTTTTAACTCTTGTGAAGTGCATTTCGCAATTAAAGCTTGAATTTGTATTTAAATTTTATACCAAAGTTGAATGAACAGCTTATAAAGCACAAATCTGTTATATACTTACCACACTGCTAAACAGCTGGTGTTTTCCATCGTAATACACAAACATGATGTTATAGGTGCCTGACTCCTCAGGGGCAATGATGTTCCTGAAACACAAAAACCGTTAACTAGCACACCATGGAACATAATATGAGCCATGTCAAGCAAAAATGGGTCTTACACCATATGCGGCCAGTGTAGCTCAAGACAAGCCTGCGCAATCATGCAGTCTGGTCATGTCAAGCAAAAATGGGTCTTACATATATGCAGCCAGTGTAGCTCAAGACAAGCCTGCGCAATCATGCAGTCTGGTCATGTCAAGCAAAAACGGGTCTTACACCATATGCAGCCAGCGTAGCTCAAGACAAGCCTGCGCAATCATGCAGTCTGGTCAGGAGCTACCCTGTCCGCTAACGAGACCATAAAAACTTGCGTGACTTTTTAGTGGACAGGGTATCTCCTGTTCAGATTGCATAATTTGTGCAGACTGGTCTGGAGCAACACTGGCCGAATATGACATTAGACCCAATTTCGCAGGACGGGGCTCATATCACATGCTGCTCACAACTATAGATGGCGTCACAACACAGCCACTCATTACAAGAAAAGGGTATTTTGAAGGCCTTTGCAAACAGTTTGGATCCAGATGAGACGCCACAGAACGTGGCGTCTCATCAGGATCCAAACTGTTTGCTATTCTGATAGTATTCTTTGAAAAAAAATCGAAGAAAATGCTAATTTTAGAAATTCAGCAGACGACATTTTAGCAGACGACAAATTTCCCAGCATGCAAAGGGTTAATGAGAGAAACATATTATTGCCACTGTAAACTTATACATTAGAAAGGAAAAGTTGCCATGGTGTATAAAATATGTAGTCCATCTAGTGTTAAAGAGGTCATGGGTTTGATCAAAATTCTCTCAGCGTTTTAAAGATCTTAAAACTGTATCCACCCAAGAAAACTGACCCTAAGAATAAGCTTTAACCTTTCAACACAAAAAGCTAAAATAAATAGGTGACAACTGAACATAGCTGCTGCACACTTAATTTACAATTATAGACACATAACATAGCCACCTTTAACTAAGAAATCAAAGTCACTGTCAACCAAGAAACAAAGAAACCAGCAAGAGCTTTTGTAAGTGAACATTTCCTCTAATCAATCATGAATTAAAATTGATCATCTACCAAAACCAACGAATGTCCTCTATTGATTCACCTACCTAAAGTGGAATATGCCAACTTCTGACTTCCTGGTTTTAGTAGTGTCTGGATTATAGGATAGTGTCTGAAAATATTAAAATAAGCAGTTTTTAACCATTTTGCATCTGCTGGATATGCTGTTGAAAAAACTTGACTAAATACAAGTAATAACCAACGCTTTCCAACAAAAAATGCTGCTAAAAGCCCAGGTTCAAACCATAGGGCAGGCACATTTTTTTGATATTATGTTTTCCCATGTAATAATCATTTACAGCTATTCCAAAAAATACAGTTTTGTTAGTAAATTTGTTAATTCTAACACGGCATGTGCCAAATTTCATATAAACAAAAAAGAAAATCGTCTATGGGTTANAGCACAGTCTTCATGCAAGACTATATTCTAAGTTTTATACAATCCCAAGCACGGTCTTCATACAAGACTATATTCTAAGTTTTATTCAATTCCAAGCACGGTCTTCTTGCAAGACTATATTCAAAGTTTTATAATGATTGGTCTATGCAACCTTTTTCCGCCAACATAATTGAAATATGAAACTTATGAGATTTTTTTTTTAACTCTTGTGAAGTGCATTTCACAATTAAATCTTGAATTTGTATTTAAATTTTACACCAAAGTTGAATGAACAGCTTATAAAGCACAAATCTGTTATATACTTACCACACTGCTAAAGAGCTGGTGTTTTCCATCGTAGTACACAAACATGATGTTATAGGTGCCTGACTCCTCAGGGGCAATGATGTTCCTGAAACACAAAAACCGTTAACTAGCACACCATGGAACATAATATGAGCCATGTCAAGCAAAAATGGGTCTTACACCATATGCAGCTAGTGTAGCTCAAGACAAGCCTGCGCAATCATGCAGTCTGGTCAGGAGCTACCCTGTCTGCTAACGAGACCATAAAAACTTGTGTGACTTTTTAGTGGACAGGGTATCTCCTGTTCAGATTGCATAATTTGTGCAGACTGTTCTGGAGCAACACTTGCCGAATATGACATTAGACCCATTTTCGCAGGACGGGGCTCATATCACATGCTGCTCAAAACTATGATCAATTTTAACCCTTTGCATGCTGGGAAATTTGTCGTCTGCTAAAATGTTGTCTGCTAAATTTCAAAAATTAGCATTTTCTTTGATTTTTTTTTCAAAGAATACTATCAGAATAGCAAACAGTTTGGATCCTGATGAGACGCCACGTTCTGTGGCGTCTCATCTGGATCCAAACTGTTTGCAAAGGCCTTCAAAATCCGGTTCCAGCACTCAAAGGGCTATAGATGGCGTCACAGCACAGCCACTCATTACAAGAAAAGGGTAACATATGTGTAAATCAGCGACTTTTAATGAGACAAACATATTATTGCAACTGTTAACTTATACATTAGAAAGGAAAAGTTGCCATGGTGTATAAAATATGTAGTCCACCTAGTGTTAAAGATGTCATGGGTTTGATCAAAATTCTCTCAGCGTTTTAAAGATCTTAAAACAGTATCCACCCAAGAAAACTGACCCTAAGAATAAGCTTTAACCTTTCAACACAAAAAGCTTAAATAAATAGGTGACAACTGAACATAGCTGCTGCACACTTAATTTACAATTATAGACACAAAACATAGCCACCTTTAACTCAGAAATCAAAGTCACTGTCAACCAAGAAACAAAGAAACCAGCAAGAGCTTTTGTTAGTGAACATTTCCTCTAATCAATCATGAATTAAAATTGATCATCTACCAAAACCAACGAATGTCCTTTATTCATTCACCTACCTAAAGTGGAATATGCCAACGTCTGATTTCCTGGTTTTAGTAGTGTCTGGATTATAGGATAGTGTCTGAAAATATTAAAATAAGCAGTTTTTAACCATTTTGCATTTGCTGGATATGGTGTTGAAAAAACTAAAACTAAATACAAGTAATAACCAACGCTTTCAAACAAAAAATGCTGCTAAAAGCCCATGTTCAAACCATAGGCACATTTTTTTAATATTATGTTTTCCCATGTTATAATCATTTACAGCTATTCAAAAAAATACAGTTTTGTTAGTAAATTTGTTAAATATAAAAAAAAATATCTGTAAATTCATATTCATGGGGCCAGTAAAGCAAATTAGCCCCGATCTAGGAAAACTGGGCTTAATGCATGCAAGTAAAGTGTTGTCCCAAATTAGCCAGTACAGTCTGCACAGGCTAATCTGGGACAAAACTGTCTGCTTTTATTGTATTGTTCTTTTAAAGAAAGTCTGTTCTAAGCATAAATCCAATTAAGGCAGAAAGTGTCGTCCCTGATTAGCCTGTGCAAACTGCACAGGCTAATCTGGGACGACACTTTACGCACATGCATTCAAATCCGTTTTCCCAGAGCAAGGCTCAAACTGTTCCTACCCTGCTGGGGAGGCTGGTGTTATCATATCCATCAGACTTCCACAGCTTCAGAGAGACATGTGAGGCCTTGGCTGATGTGAGAGGGTTACCGTCTTCTGCTTGTACTTCCACGGTGTACTCTGAACACAAACAATGCATGGGTAGATATGGAAGGCGTTGTGATATGTTATTTGCTTATTGACAGTCTTTGATAAATGCCTGATGCTAGATACTACAAAAGTTAACATTTTTGTAGAATGCAATTAGCCAAATGTTGTTTGAAAATTACTAAATGCTATTAACTGATGATTGTCCTTTCCTTATCAAAGGACAGACGGACTAATTGCCCAATAAACCAACGGAGTGATGCCATTATTCCCCCTTCCCTGAAGAGATATAACAAAATAATCTTATACACTTAGTTACTATAAAGTCAGACACCATACAATATTGANGGATCAGGGGCGACCAATATCTTCAACTTAGGTCCCGAGATCACAAAGCTAGCAGATATAAACGCCTTTGTCTGGACCTCGTATGTGCCACTGTGAACATTAAAATTATAGGATTAAATTATATTCCTGTAGGATTCTTTCACAGCACGTATTAACATTCATAGGGCAAGGCCAGGTTGCCAAAACCACATAAGTTTTTAGTTAGTGTTTAGCCAAGAGATATTTGGTGAATTGTAAAATGTGTCGCGTTCTGAGAAAACTGGGCAAAATGCTTGTGCGTAAATTGTCATCCCAGATTAGCCTGTGCAGTCCGCACAGGCTAATCAGGGACGACAATTTCCACTTGTATGGAATTTTTCGTTTAAATGATGTCTCTTCTTAAGGAAAATCCAGTTTAGGCGGAAAGTGTTGACCCCGATTAGCCTGTGCGGACTGCACAGGCTAATCTGGGATGACACTTTACGCACAAGCATTTTGCCCAGTTTTCTCAGAACACGACTCAATTATGAAGGCGAATTGAGTGCACAATAAA
>VMBQ01007782.1:0-29790 GCA_007657795.1 Dreissena rostriformis | reverse complement strand
GGGGGGGGGGGGGCGCTCCAGGGTTGGTAATGGGGTCATGCATAGTTGAGATTGATCATTATAGTAAAAGGCAATTTTGGGTGGGTGTGGCCTATGTGGGCGGGGCGCCCCAGGTTTGGGAATTGGGCCATGCATGGTTGATATTGACCGTATTGTCATAAGAGAGGTCCAGTATCAATTTGAATAAACGATACGATTTACGCGATGGCGCTCGCATCCACTTTGATAACTCTATGGTGTTTAATGATTCTAGTAATGGAATGCATAGCTTTCTACGTTGCGTGTGCCCTCTACACGCTCATCGGCATCATTCTGAATCCCGAAGAAACTATGAAATTCATATCTTTCGTTCTCTTGATCTGCGTATATGGCTACAAGTGCTTCATTTCGGCGTATTCCGAGTACTCAGATTTTTGCAATACGATTCACTCGGAGATCAGAGACAATATCGGAAACGACGAGATTGAAAGCGTTTTCTTCAAAATCGTCCAAGGAACAGGAAAACACTGCTTTTCGGATGCGCACTCAAGAGACCAAAATTGAAGAGCGGATGAAATTAGTGCGAGGGGCCGACGGATTTATGAACTGGTGCGCGCCAAGAGTCTGCCTCTTCCTGGATAAATATGATAACCCGTTTATCACCAAACGGATGTTATTCGAAATGGCGAAAATCGACCACAGCTCGTGTCCAAAACAACCTCACGTCACATACCTGAACGCGTTCGTCGATTTCATGAAGGTCGTCGCGTTCTTGTTCTTCGTTTTCGTTGTCATTTTCGCCTTCGGACAGGCGCATGACGTCTCTACTGGTACGCAGGCGCTCATGGCACTCGGGAGCGGCTTCCTGCCATGGGTTTTCCAGGAATTCCTGTTCAGATCGAACGATTATCTTACGGTCGAGAAAAACCTGAAATGGAAGGAAGCCTTCACGAATGCTTCTGAGGCGTACCGACAGTCTTGGGAGTTCGAAGATATACAGGCGGATATCGCGAACGGTCAGCATACGAAAAACTGTTCACCGTGCGCAAACTTCGCAATTCAAACCGAAGATGAAGATAAAATCGAAGCATCGGTCTATTACTCTCTTGAAAATGTAGATGGACTAGCGGTGTCGCAAAGTGAATCGCTGATCTCGGAGTGCCATCCCGTGCGGGGGGTGCGTGCTGACATAGATCTCGTAATAGTAGAGACTACTAAACACGGCAGCAAGTATTATGACTATTTTGTTCCCGAAAATCTCAATGCGAATTATGATACGAAAAATCACGTGAACGCCGAACGAGAAACAGTTGTGTGAAGACAACTCTATTTTTACAGATATTGTGTAACTGTTCTCTGCAATCGTTTGTAATACGTGTTTAAAGTCTCTATTTACACGTCACTGGAGATAAACAAAAAGGGATCACGTGACCCAAAAGTCAATGTTATAATACAGGTGCTCAGCGCAAACACTCACACTTCCTTACATGTGTTCAGGATTTTTTAGTTATTGAACGTTTGCCTTTAAAATAGTACATATTTCCAGTTTTGTATTCGCCAATCTATATTTATATAAATTTTAAATCGCATATGTTTATACTCATGTGCCTAACATTAAAAGAAAATATATATAATATTATAGGATTTAAGTTGGGGAAAAATCATGTAGCGAAAACGGAATCAAGAACAGTTTATATGATATAATTAAATCTGAGAAAAAACTTGGAGACAATGTGTGGCGTCTTAGGTGTGCCAACATGCAGATTCGTACAGTTATCTGCACTACCCAATTGCATCGGATTAACAGTATTGTTCTGAATGCATGTTTACAAGACCGTGCGGGTTGTGACTTTTGGTATGTGTATGCCTACAGACAATCAATAATATATATATATTATATATATTATTGCGAATAAGCGTCCCTATTGTTCACAAACATATTTTACCAAGTCCACGTATTACTTGGAATGACATGAAAATGATTTTATAAGTTTATTTCATTTTAAGACATATCAGAAAAAACTGTTTTGAACATTGTCTTTAGAAGTTGTGTAATTAACATTAAAATTGTACGTCCTGTTGATGCCAAACGACGCCCACTTAAAAGGAATTGCTTTTTTAAAACTCACCGGAAGTATATATGGAACTGCGGGTTTCGGGTATATACGTATTCTGATGTGATTGTTTTAAGTGAACAGTGTATGCTTTTTCTAAAATGCATTTGTAACATCAATGGAGAACACGAGCTTGCAAAATTTCAAGTAAGTACTATATAGATCTAATGAAGATCTTCATAGTGACATGAATCACAACACACCACGTCTTTAAATTGTGTGTTCATATTTTGGATTTATTTAAAATGTGTTGCTTATCTTAATTGTGCTACAAATTAAGCAGGCCTACGAAGAGGCTGCATTTGTTTGCATAGTATTTCGAAGTGTGACGTTCATTGATTAAACATATGATTTCAAACAGAGGGAAAATGTATCGATTCAACTGTTTCTTCCTAGGGCGTGCTTTGAATGCCCAAAATAATTGCAGAATAGCCTATAGTTTTTTACCCTTATATACGGAAGATTCCGCGTGCCGTGTTAGAATGTATATAAAATGTACAGTTTTTATATTGTATTATTAAAACTATGTTTTGCAATGGGTGTACATGATAATATTGATTTTTTATGATGCTATAATACAACTTATATTATGCTTGTGCAGCTGAAGTTTGGTTTTGTTGTTGTTGAAAGACGTCGCTATAAACGATGACGATAACTTTAACTGCGAAAACAAAAACGCTATTAATTGCATGTAGAATGTGCTTGTAAAACGTGGTGAACTTTTTTAATTAGTGAATAGTCTGTACCTGTTCCTGTTAACCTCTCCGATCCGTACAGAGAGTTGGCTGATATTAAGCGCAACGCGCAATTGTGTCATGTTCTGAGAAAACTGGGCAAAATCGTGTGCGTAAATTGTCATCCCAGATTAGCATGTGCAGTCCGCACAGGCTAATCAGGGACGACAATTTCCGCTTTTATGAAATTTTTCGTTTACATGATGTCTCTTCTTAGCGAAAATCCAGTTTAGGCGGAAAGTGTCGTCCCGGATTAGCCTGTGCGGACTGCACAGGCTTATCTGGGATGACACTTTACGCACATGAATTTTGTCCAGTTTTCTCAGAACACGCCACAATTAACAGTAAGTTGAGATAATCGCTAACAGTAGCTTTATTGTACATGATCCATTTTTGCCTCTGATTCTTACAAGACAACCTGAAGCCGTATTCATCAATAATATATAAGCCTCGCTATGTGAAAAGGGGGTTAAATGCATGTGCATAAAGTGTCGCCCCAGATTAACCTGTGTAGTCCGCACAGGCTAAGCAGGGACGATACGTTCCGCTTTAATAATATTGTTCGTTTAAAGACAGTCTCTTCTTAGTAAAAATCCAGTTTACATCATGTTATTATTTCGTTAAGTCAGATTTATCTTCCGCACAATCAAATATCTCATTCATGCCTCATTGCGTTTTGAAACTAAAAAATCTTACCACAATACTTGTCGTAACGCACTTAGGTCAGACTGTTATATCAATGGCAAACGGGTAAATATCGGTAGCTTTCTGAGTGGCCTACATATCCTTCGAGGTAAAATTTACAGTCAAGTTACCATTATCGGATCATTACCCGTAGCGGATCACTTTGGTGTTCAAGACTGCGTATCGCGATAAATAGTTGACATTTTTAGATGATATTTTGCACACAGCATCTTCAAGGCCTGTTCTTTACAACGCATTGATTGAGTCGTTATCGGAGCTACTCGTTGTCAAACATTTTGGTATGTTTTGCTGCCATGTATATACGACTTTGTTGACTTCCGTCTCGTTTCCAAATCGAGGTTGAATATTATTCGCGGCCACATGCTATAACTCTGTTGAAAAGTAAGAAGTTTACGCATAAATTTAAAGGTCATTAAGTAGTCTTTCTGTCTGCAAAAGTCCATTTCAGTTTTGCTTTGTGTTTAAGATTTTGCAACACCTTAAATGAAATGAAAAAATAGGGCAATAACGGATCAAGCGTGATAATATGCGTATTGATAATATATTATATTAAAATATTTGCAAATATTGTTGATTCTTTCAATAAATGATCTCAATCTTAACATAACCGTACAGTTTCTTAAAGGGCATTCTGAGCTGAATGCCTTGTTCAGGCTACTTTTTAGTTGAGTGTAAATCCATTCGTGCAAGTACCGTGCTATAGTCTTCAATCTTGAAAAATACTTTCCCTATATGCAGGTAGATAAAAGAAAAACATAAGAAATTTCATCAACTGAAAACATGTCTCTCAGTAATAAATATGTTGTTTTTTTTCCAGAAAATATAGCCTTGCACATATTAATTATGATTTAGAATACTGTAACATGTAACCAGCATATATCAACCATGTTTTCAAACATTGCCTGTAATGAATACATGCTCATGAGTCGCCGTAACGTAGTCGATAAGGTGTCTGTCTGGCGACCGTGAGGTAACTTACGGGTTTGATCCCCACTGTAGGAGCATTCTTTAAATCTCCCACAAAGACACCAAGTACTGTATCTACCCAGTAAACGGACTCGAGAGCGTATCAATAAGCCATAGGCTGTCGATGAAATCGAGCTTAAATAAATAGGTTTAAACTGAACTATGATAAAGAAATAAATAAGCGTTATACTTTATTTATGTTTTAATTCAAAACATTAACTATTCTCTGTTCACTGTGGATATGTGGGGGATTCTGAGTAAATTATGTATGGAACCATACCATATTTATCTTGATACTATTATTTGATTAATAATCAATTTTGTCTTAACACAAATTAAGTTTCATAAGAACAATAGCCAGGTAGGTTAATATAACATGTTTAATAGATTTAAATTTCAATAAATTGTATACAAGCCTGTAGTAACTCATGAAGTGATGTATGATGGATGTGTTTGGAGGCGATTGCTAATAAGTTATCAGTAATTTTAATTTTTATCATTGCAGATATTAACAAAAGAATTTTCTGGTGCAACTTGAGCTTATCAAGTTTACATCCGACTGTCAGTTTGGACTGTGGATGATCATATGGACGATTTATTGAGTTCATATCGTGTTGTGAATTAAAATCAATTATTTGAACAAATAAAGTAGTGCAGACTTACAGTGCATTTTTCAATACATAATTACGTAAATACATTTGATTGATATATATGAATGTGTAGTACATAATGGCATAGATGAATATATGTTTGTGTATAAGTCTGCCATCCATAAGCAAACATGTTATACTATATAGGATGTGATTTTTTTTTCTGCACGTACATTCGAATACATTTAATAGTAGGTACACTCCGTACTGTTTATAAATTGTGTTGTTTGTGTATGTTGCTGATCTTAATACGATCAATGTCTATCAATCAGTGTGAAAAAGATAATTGTTTCATGTTGCAACTATTCCTTCTTAATGTTTTGGCAAATGTGGTGATCAAATGTGAAATGAATAGGTGATACTTCAAAATAAAAACATCATCATTTCTGTTGAGTTGTAAAATCATAAGATCTCAATAACATGTGAAGATTTTCGAAAATGTTGCTCTGTTTTGGAAAAATGTTTCATAAAGGAGTGTTTACCGATACCATAAAACAGGTGAGTCCATTTTTGCTGTTTATGAACTGAAGACCGAAGAAACAAAATGTTCATTCCGTTTTAAGTTGGTCTGTTTAATAGATATATAGATACATAGACTGGTTAAACAGCAGACTATGGCAAACACACAGCATATTATCACAAACACACAACATCTTATCACAAACACACAGCATAACATCATACACACACAGTATACCAATACAAACGCACAGCATACTATGGCAAGCACACAGCATACATACTATAAGACGCAAATATCATATGATTTAAACCCACATCATTTCAACGAAACAGTCGATATATCGATAGTTAACAGAAGACAGACGCGGCGTTGCATAGTGACTCATATTGTTGGTATGCTGATCGATTCGCTCGATATAATTTCCTGTATAACAGGATGTTAACGTGCTATAAATAGATGTAGTATAAAGTATGCATGTAGGCTACGTGAGAAACACAAGTTATCGTATGGTATTGGATACGTGCTATAAATAAATGTAGTATGAAGTATACATGTTCTTGAGACATACAGTTGTTTTCATACAGTATTGGAAACTGTTTAAACGTTATGCAAATGCTCACGTAATACTATATTAACTAAGCGAAATGTATAGGAGCGCAATGGATTTACTAAAATTATTTAAAAGCTTCCTTGTTTGGATAATTGTTATCATCGAGATAAATTGCGTTCAAGCTGAGACGAATGTGAGTTTTACAAGTAACACGCTGAGTGGGGAATTCGCATCTACAACTCTTGCGACTCGCGACGAATTTCATTATTTGGACGACTGCAGCTTACTACCAGAAATTGCCAACATCGGTAACGACTTGGCGACCATTGTTTCCAAAGGATATAAACAAGTAAAGATTCAGTTGACGATCTCGGGTGATACGGGGCTATTAAAGAGCTCCGACAATGGTCTAATCCTGAATCCCGGCTCTTGGGTTCTGACCACCGGACAGAGCGGACGCGCTATGCTTCTGCTGAATGAGAACTCGGAGGAAATGTCACTGGGCGCCCTTAGTAACGGCGTCACCAAGCTAAACATCTCGCTCCTGCAGAGCCCGGCAAACTGCCTGTCACGTGGAACCGCCCTTCAATCAGTGAACAGCGTTCGCAAGGCGATCCTTACTGGCTTCAAGAACACCTCAGTTGCAATACTCGAGGGGGCGGAAGTGTGCAACCGGAACATTGACGTGTCCCTGACGGGCAGCGCCACACTGGTCTACAAATGCTGCCGCCTTTCTCAAAAGCCGACCATATACTGTTACACTCTTGGACAGTCCCCGTGGCTGTCGATCTTAATTGTGTCCATCGTTGTCCTTCAGGTAGCCGTGGTGGTGTTTAGTCCGAATCTCATTCCGGATACATGGGCAAAAATTCAGTCGGAACTCGTCACGTACCGCTTCAAGACTGAGCCGGGAAACAGACTGGTCCTTCGCGTACAAAAGCTGGTCGTACAAATGGCAGACACCAGTGGTCGATTTGTTCCAACAAAGGCACAATCATCAACATTATGTTTCTCTGATTTCCAGGACAATATCAATGCGTTGAAGCCCAATATTCCTATGGATATCGAAATAAAAAGTGTGGCGCTACGTTTAAGTCCCAACAAACTTTTGCAAGAGGGCCAATCGCCCGTAAGTGTACTATCGTTCCTCTGGGATTTCTTCGTACGGTGTAAGCTTCGGCGCGAAATACCATCGCTTCGAAGTTGCTGCAACGCAAACGTCTTAGGACTGTTTAGTGCCAAACGAAAAATTCCATGGTACGTTATTTTCAAAACGTTCATGTACGTCATCGTGTTTGGATTGTTGTGGACGCCGTGGATTATACGGGTCTGGTTCTATTACAACTATGAACTGGAGATAGTAGAGCAACAACAGAATGCTTTCGCTTCGAGAAATTTGACGTTACCATTCACCTGGAGCTTCGTGAGATATCTGTCTCCAATTCATCCTGTTTTTCTCGTCATCTACGGGTTTCTGGTATTCGAGACGCTGCTATGGGTCATATTTACAAACGTTCTAAAACTGAAATTGAAATTCACCCCACGACAATGCTTGCACGATATGCAAGGGACGGACATTCTTAACGTATGCGCAGTTTGTGCAAAACGTGCATTATGGCCACTTGAACAGTTAGGAATTGTCGGCTGTTTGGTTCTCCCCCTTTGGGTGCTGGTGATTTCATTAATTTTTATTTTTCTCCTCATGGAAGCTTTCCCAATCGTGAATCTCTCTGTACGGTTACTTGTTAACCTTATATTCTACCTGATCGGCATCGTAAGCCCTGGGCTATCTGCATGCATACTTCGAAGTTCGAACGTCTTCGTCTACCGTTTGCGTACCATCATTGTTAAAAAGGAAGACAATAAAAGGGCGAGAATGCACAATACGATCAACGCGGTAGCGCTCGCATCCACTCTGGTGACTATATGGTGTATAATGCTACTAGTAACGGAATGCACAGCTTTCTACGCCACGTGTGCTGTGTACACGCTCATCGGCGTTATTCTGAATCCTGTGGAAGCGCTGAAATTCATTTCTCTCGTTCTGTTGATCGCCATATATGGCTACGAATGTTTCTCTTCCGCGCACTCCGAGTACTCGACGTTTTGCAGGACGATTCACTCGGAGATCATAGGCAAGATCGGAAGCGACGAAATTGAACGAGTTTCTTCGAAATCTGCCCATGATCAGGAAAACACCGCTTTTCGGGTGCGCACTCTGAATACAATAAATGAAGAGCGGATGAAATTAGTGCTGGGGAAAGGCGGATTACTAAACTGGTGCGCGCCAAGAGTTTGTCTCTTCCTTGACAAATATGACAACCCGCTAATTCCAAAACAGATGTTATTCGAGATGGCGAAAATTGGCCACACCTCATGTCCAAAACAGCCTCACGTCATTTACCTGAAAGCGTTTCTCGATTTTATGAAAGTCGTCGCATTCTTATTTTTCGTTTTCGTCGTGATTTTCGCGTTCGGGCAAGCGAATGATATCTCTTCTAGTACGGCGTCACTCGTGGCGCTCGGAAGCGGCTTCCTGCCACTGGTTTTCCGGCAGTTCCTGTTCAGATCCAACGAAAAGCTAACGGTGGAGAAAAATCTGAAATGGAAAGAAGCTTTAAAAATTGCGATTGAGGAGTACCGACAGTGTTGGGCGTTCGATGAAATAGAGGCAGATACCGTGACCAATATGTGTAGCAATAACTGTACACTGCGCGAAAACGTTGCAAATCGAACTGAAGATGAAGATAAAATCGAAGAAGCGGTCAACTTTGCTCTTGAAGATTTAGATGAACTAGCATTGTCGCAAAAAGAATCACGAATCTCACAGTCCCATTCCATGCAGGAGGTGAATGCTGACATTGATCTCGTGCTGGTAGAGAAATCTAAACATGGTAGCGCGTATTATGAATATTTCGTTCCCAAAGATCCGTATGCGAATGCTGGTATGGAAGGTTACGTGCACGACGAACTGGGAAATATTGTTTGAAGACACATCTGCATAACTTTTTTAATTGTTGTAAATGTGTTGTTTAAAGTTTATTCATGTATTTATGTGTAAAAACACGTTATTTCTTACCTTATCCTTTGGCCTCTCCAATCCCAACGTGGATACATTTTCTAAATTGCTTTGTTATGACTTTTTGTCGATTAATTTATTTCTTTAATTAAATTATTGAAAAATGCTACTATATATTTGTTTTGTAAGAAAATAAAATTCTGCTGAATGACTTCTCTTTCCGCTATTCAGTCATACTGAATAACAGCAATCAGAATGGCGGGCCTGGATGCTTAAAAAAACGCTCTGAAAGTAATTATCGAATAACGTTGGCAAAACTGATTTGATAAATACATTTAGCTAGTTTATAGATAAATGTGTATTAAATTGAAAAACAACGACAATGTCACTTACTGCTCTATAAGGAAAATAATCTGGAGATTTGTTTTGTCAACATGGACGAAAGATCTGATAATCTTACATAAGACTTGTGTGACGAAATTTGATATCTTACACATTATACTGACACAACAATTGTATTAAGTAGATTGTTTCGTCAAACAATGGAAAACTCTGTATATACAGTGTCTGTCGAAGTTGAAGTATTGGCCAATTATTATCTGACATTCAATTGTCAAAGAGGGTAACATTTACATGGTAATTTATTGGCTTGATGCGTAGTTCGGTGGAATAATGACACACCTAACTCGAAGAATTGTCCATTGTTATGTATTCTACTATTAAACCAAACATTTTCAAAAACAAAAACGGTTTCATACAGAACTTGGTCTCCTTTATATACCCAAAACACCTTACGTGTGTAGCATAATTTTGTAACCACAACAAATTGTGTCGCTTAGGAACATGAACATGATTAGCCATAAACATGGGTGGTTGTATAATTAAAACAAATATTGTTACATCAAACTACCCATAGATAAATAGTTTGAAGGATAAAAGGTGGATGCTTATTTATTAACATCGATAGGCCCTTCGCATTTTTATTATGATAAATGAACAGGAACTGTGTTATGTGAAAGATATGTTATGGATATGTATGGATCAACTGATGCAATCATTTTCTTAACTAAAGTTTAGACCGTTATATGTACAATGTTTACCTGTACTGGCGATTTGAGAATGTTGTCAATACATTTAAACTATGTTAATAAATCAAAGCTGAAATGCAAACAAGAGTGCATTTGCAATTTGAATATCTTGTCAACAGCTTAAGTAATAGCGTCACATAATATTTCCACTCATTTTAACCCTCAAGTTAAGACTCAACAACATAACCGTTAAAGCTAATTAATTCACCAAATGTCAAGATAAGAGTATAAAAGACGTTCGAATCTCCAACAGGCAACATTAAGGGCCGCAGTCTAGGGAATGAGGTTGAGTGAAATAGATGTGTGTTTTGGCCTTCTCCTTTAAAGCCTCCCTCCTAACACTCCAGGAAGTTTAATAAATGAGGCGTTAAATGCGAAGTTAGTGATATTTTTGGCTAAATTGGTATTGCCAATAATAAAGTCTAAATATCTGCATAAAGCCTTACTTGTTTTTCTAGCCCTCTATGTTGGTGAATGCAGAAACAAAATGAACATCTTTTTAAAATTAATAAAATTTGGCAAATATTCACTGGAAAGTTAACGGATTTATGCTCTGAAATCCTACTTCAAGTGTTGGACTAAGGCAATCCATAAATTTATTAAACTATTACAAAATGTAACTGGAATGATGCAACTTTTCACCCAGCTACTTTTGAGCAGAATCCGGTACTAAACCTTTAGACAATTTCTGATCCTCGATATTCAATGAAAATAAACTCATGTTATAAACCCACACCAATCTGAATGAACACACAATCCAACACTCTCAGTGCTTATGAAAACCTTGATAAGTGAATATAAATGGTCTGATTACTTCTCTGTGGCTGATATTATTGTATGCTAATTATTTAGAAAGTACAGTTTTTAAGTCCGCAACTGTCTTTAATCCGCTACCCACTCCAAATAAGCATGCAAAATGGTTATTATTAATGTGTAAGTCTTATCAATACAGAAGAATTATTTAACAACACTGATTCATATAAATATGGTGATTCCTTAAATATTTAAAACAAATGTGATGACCTCCTTAGTGTAAATACATGACACGGTGTTATCTATGTATCGGTGCTCCAGCTAAGATACCATTGCTCTGCAACAACAATAAGGGTGTATTGAAGATGCATTAATACATTTCTTAATTAAAATGATATTTAAAGTAGTAAGCAGCTAATGCACACTTTTGAAAATGATATTGGGGGAAAACTCATGATTTTCGTGCATTTTAGAGACTTTAAAATATGTATGCAAGGTAATATACCATTTCTTGTTTCTCCTTTTAAGCATTATTTAACATATACCTTAACAAGAGTTAAAAGAAAATGTGCATGTCACATCTGACTTATTAGATATTGAATTAGATATTTAGTTATATTAACCAATAACCCAGTCACATAAAATGCGGGTGTTTTATAGAGAAGTATATTATTTGAAGTGTTAAAATGAGAACACTTGTGTGTAAGACGTTCATAAAAAATGTATTTAATGAACGCATTCTATTCAATTAATTTGTTTTGTAAAATCATCGGGATTGTCATTGTATAATTTATGAGGATTTTTTTTAAATATATAAGCATTAATAACAACATGTGTAAAATGTGTCCCTAAGGTCAAGATCACAGTCAGTAGTCTAAACGTTAAATTTGGTCGTAATGTAGCAATGTAAATAGTATCACTTATGTTTATAAACTTTCTACAAATCATCACCGTGTGAAGACACCTATCAATTCATATATTAGATAAAACGTCGACCTAAACTAGGTCATCCCGACGGACAGCCGGCGGTCAGTTGGCATTCAATAGGTCGTTACCGGGGAATAACTCTTCTGTGTCGGAAAGAGGACATCAAAGGTGCCCATCAATTAACTGGAAATAACGACTCACAGCATGTATATTCTCCCTCCTGTCCCGCATTTTTTTTAAACATTTGCCAAAAACTAGCTCTAACAGGAAGTAATGAGACATGTCCAACTAGATATTAACTAATATTATTAACTAATAAGAGTTTTCCTTAATATGAACTGATAAGACGTGTCCTTAAGATGAACTAATGAGACATGCCCTTAATATGAACTAATGAGACATGTCCCTAATATGAACTAATGAGACATGCCCTGAATATGAACTAATGAGACATGTCCCTAATATGAACTAATTAGACATGCCCTTAATATGAACTAATGAGACATGTCCTTTTTATGAACTGATGAGACGTATCCTTAATATGAACTAATCAGACAGGCTCCTTATATGAACTAATGAGACATGTCCCGAATATGAACTAATTAGACATGCCATTAATATGAACTGATGAGACATGTCCCTGATATGAACTAATAAGACATGCCCTTAATATGAACAAATGAGACATGTCCTTAATATGAACGGATGAGACATGTCCTTAATATCAACTTATGAGACATGTCCTTAATCTGAACTAATAAGACATTTCCTTAATATGAACTAATGAGATTTGTCCTTAATATGAACTAATGAGACATGTCCTTAATATGAACTAATCAGACATGTCCTTAATATGAACTTATGAGACATGTCCTTAATATGAACTGATAAGACATGTCCTAAATATGAACTGATGAGACATGTTCTTTATATTAACTAATGAGACGTGCCCCTAATATGAACTCTTGAGACATGTCCTTAATATGAACTGATGAGACATGTCCTTAAAATGAACTAATGATACATGTCCTTAATATGGACTTATGAGACACGTTTTAATATTAACTAATGAGACCTGTCCTTAATATGAACTAATGAGACATGTCCTTAATATGAACTAATGAGACATGTCCTTAATATGAACTCATGAGATTTGTCATTAATATGAACTAATGAGTCATTTCCTTAATATGAACTAATGAGACATGTCCTTAATATGAACTTATGAGACATGTTCGTAATATGAACTAATGAGACATGTCCTTAATATAAACTAATGAGACATGTCCTTAATATGAACTAATGAGACGTGTCCTTAATATGAACTAATGAGACATGTCCTTAATACGACCTAATGAGACATGTCCTCAATATGAACTAATGAGACATGTCCTTAATATGAACTGATGAGACATGTCCTTAATATGAACTAACGAGACATGTCCTTAATATGAACTAATGAGACATGCCCTTAATATGAACTGATGCGGCATGTCCTTAATATGAACTGATGAGACATGTCCTTAATATGAACTAATGAGGCATTTCCTTTATATGAACTAACGAGACATGTCCTTAATATGAACTAATGAGACATGTCCTTTATATGAACTGATGAGACATGTCCTTAATATGAACTGATGAGACATGTCCTTAATATGAACTCATGAGGCATGTCCTTAATATGAACTTATGAGACATGTCCTTAATATGAACTAACGAGACATGTTCTTAATATTAACTAATGAGACATCTCCTTAATATGAACTTATGAGACATGTCCTTAATATGAACTGATGAGGCATGTCCTTAATATGAACTTATGAGACATGTCCTTAATATGAACTAATGAGGCATTTCCTTAATATGAACTAATGAGACATGTCCTTAATATGAACTGATGAGGCATGTCCTTAATATGAACTGATGAGGCATGTCCTTAATATGAACTTATGAGACATGTCCTTTATATGAACTGATGAGACATGTCCTTAATATGAACTCATGAGACATGTCCTTAATATGAACTCATGAAACATGTCCTTAATATGAACTGATGAGGCATGTCCTTAATATGAACTTATGAGACATGTCCTTAATATGAACTAATGAGACATGTTCTTAATATTAACTAATGAGACATCTCCTTAATATAAACAAATCGTGCGTTCACAATTTATGTAAATTTAATCTCATAAATCTCACAAAAACCTATCTCATCGAATACGTTTAATAACCTTTCATAGTATCTTCAATCTCGCAAGATTACAGTCATCTCTCTTTAGGAACGCACGCTGGCAGTCGACAAGAGCGACAACAATGATGAAGGCAGACATTCAAGCTCGTCCGGATGCTCGCACATGTCCCTGAAAGCGAGTCAGTCAATCGAAACCAATACCCTCCCTCCTTACAATTTGCAAACAACGGATTTGCGACGATAAACACGAAAAGAAAGAAACTTCTGTTTCTTCGTTTGATAAAGCCACGCGCCCCTTTTTGATGTTAGTAAGAGAACAATGCACAAATTAACTGATCGATTTAAAAAATAAATAAATGTAGCCAACACAAATACCACGCCTCCCAATTGTATTATCGGATGTGAACGGAATAATTTGAATAGTGATCAGTGAACCGAAACGTGGTTATATGTGTCGCGTTCTGAGAACACTGGGCATAATGCTTGTGCGTAAATTGTCATCCCAGATTAGTCAGTGCAGTCCGCACAGGCTCATCCGGGACGACACTTTCCGCATAAACTGAATTTTCCCTAAGAAGAGACATCATTTAAACGAAAAATTCTATAAAAGCGGAAATTGTCGTCCCTGATTAGCCTTTGCGGGACTGCACAGGCTAATCGGGGATGACAATTTACGCACAAGCATTATGCCCAGTTTTCTCAGAACACGACACATATATGTTATGCATGTAAAGCCATATTTCTTTAATCGGTTACATAAACAAGGTGCGATAACCTTTAATGATCATATTAATTGACACAGATGGACTCACTGGTTGCTTTACCTAGTATATTGCATGATCTGCGCGAATCGTAAAGCAAATATTTACAAAGATTATTAAATGAATTTTAAGTAAATACAAATTTTAACTGTATATATACAAACATTAATTGTTGAATCACCACAAAAAAACAAGGTTACACGCATACATATTAGGTGGTTCGAGTCGGTTGTACAATCCTACGGTGTACATGTTTATGTAAAACAGTATCTAGTGTACATACTTTTTCGACTTTCGACATATGTTGGTTGTTTCAGTTGATAGCGTATGCCGATTATTTGGTTATATGTACCTATTATTTTCCTTGAGTGTTTCTAACCTTTAAATAAACACAATAGTTCTTATTCTGAACTCAGGGTTAACTGTACGAAAAAACAACATAACTGATTTCACCGTTTCTTACTTTAAGAAACAATTTAAATGACAAACATCTGCCTATGTGTAAATTAATTTCGCAAATATGATCAAATGTTGCAACATTGATAGAATACTCAACCTTGAAATTTAAAAAAAAAAGTTTCAGAAAAGCACAATTGTTTTAGGGTCGATTAAATTAGTTGAAACTAGAAATGGCGCGGCACAGGCCGACGCGTATCCACACGCCGAATGTTTGACCTAGATGTGCCCCAGGGTTGGTAATGGGGCCATGCATAGTTGAGATTGACCGTATTGTCATAAGAGAAGTTCAGTATCAATTTGAAGTGAATCGGTGTAGAAATGAAGAAATTATAGTAAAAGGCAATTTTGGGTGGGTGTGGTCTATGTGGGCGGGGCGCCCCAGGGTTGGTAATGGGGCCATGCATAGTTGAGATTGACCGTAATGTCATAAGAGAAGTTCAGTATCAATTTGAAGTGAATCCGTGTAGAAATGAAGAAATTATAGTAAATGGCAATTTTTGGTGGGTGTGGCCTATGTGGGCGGGGCGCCCCAGGGTTGGGAATGGGGCCATGCATGGTTGATATTGACCGTATTGTCATAAGAGAGGTCCAGTATCAATTTGAAGTAAATCGGTGTAGAAATGAAGAAGTTAATGTAAAATAACCTTAAAAAAATGAGTGAAAATCTCTGACAGGGCCCCACCCCAACCCCCATAACTTTTGACCCAGGGGTCAGATCAAAATTCCAAATAGTGCAGAGTCGCACATATTCTCATAGCTACCATGTGTGTAAGTTTCAAGGTTCTAGTGCTAATAGTGTAGGAGGAGATAACCACAATATCCTCACCTTTTTTTCAAAAAGCGTGGGGATAACAATTTAACATTTTAACGGAATTTATTGATAGTTGGAAACATTTACAACAGCAAATTGTTCTAATTACGTATAAGCAGTCTTAATTAATTATTTGTTAAATAGTACCAGTTTTTGAGACATTTAAATAAATACTTTTGTATTATTCAAATGTTTAAGCGACTAAAGATTGTGATCAACATAGTATTGAGAATTAATAAAGATGAACTGTCACGTAGAACTTTTTCACATCATTAATGATTTAAGAGTTTCAAAGTTTCAAAGTTTATTGGCAATCCGGAATTTTGCCTTTGGCCAAGAACATATATACAAAACAAATATGGCCAAGACAGGGAATCCTACAATAATGCAATTTAAACATGAGTTAATATGACAATTAAAACAAATAATATGTATGACTATTAAATACAGTTATGTTTATTAACATGTAATTAAACAACAGGTAGACGATTTAAAGTATCACCTCTGAGTTTGAACGCTTCAATCAAAAACTTTGCAATGCCTTTTAGCTTAAGAACATGTGTCCAAGACATTATTTATATGTATTTACCTATGGTAGGCCATGATGTTCTGATATTATATTTTATACGCAGTTCGTTATATAATGGACAACATAATAAAAAGTGATATTCGGATTCAAAAACATTTTGGTTGCAGAGCTTCTCTTGCGTTGTAGAATAATATGTATGTGCTATCTGATTAGAGCGAAACGGTTCTAAGTAATGTGTTTTTCAAATATAGTTCATACTCCTTATTTCTAAAATATAAAGTGAATGCAGTTTAAAATATATGCTATACAGTGATAATTTCAAATAGTTGTTAAGTCACTAACAGTCACCTAGAACTGTTTCGCTCTTAACAATAAATTGAAAAACAAATGTGCGAAAAGGTTCTAAGTGATTTTGTGTTCAATATTTATGATATTCGTATTTTAACAATGGGAAAAGTATTTATTATTAAAAAAATACTATAAATTGAAAATTGAAGAAATTTAAATCACTTGCAACTGTTTGGCTCTTAACGCCAAGTAGAAAAAATATGAGATGTCAGTGAAAAAAAGGTTCTAAATTTCATTTTTGAGAATAGCTTCTTTTTTGTTAAAGTACAACATTGTTTAAAATTATAAAGCTTTCATTGTTTGATTTGTTCCTCTCATACAGGTTTAACCTTCTCCTGAAAAGTTTTGCAAAATGAACTTAAAGATGTTTTGCTTTCTATATTCATCCCTCAAACTAAATAGCTGGCAAGTGAAGTTATAATTCAACATTCGTCCAAACTTTCAGGTGTATGGTAAGTCAATTAGGTAAGGGTGATGGGACCAAGGCCGGGTCCAAACATAATGCAGCTTCAGACGCGTAATGACCTAACAAACTTCGAAATACACACATACACACGTTAAAAAAAGAGTATAGAACTTCATAATGGAGTAAAGAATTAGAGTTCGTCTCAAAATTGTGTATTACGTAGTGTATCAGTTTGAGTCAACGGGGTTGGCACTTTCTCGCAATCCCCCCAACCCCGCCCATGAAAAAAACAAACATTCTAAGCAGTGCTTTGTAAAATATGACACTGTTTGTTTTAAATCAAGTATGCTTTTATTGTAGACTGTAAGTGATAGCGTACAACAGCGTACGTTATTTGCTCAATGTGAGATATTTTAATGCGTTACTTTTGTAAATAAATTAACGTGTTTTTTCGTATTTGTACATTAACAATACTGTTATAAGTTAGCGAAAAAGTCAGTATAATAACAAACATTGTGCATGCACTTGTAAATATAAAAAAGATTCACATACATGAACATTACAAGTTGTAAAAGGCTAATACACTTTAAAATATATCAACTTGCACATTAGACATTTTTTCGTCAGATTTGTCATTAACCTCATCCACTTGTCTTGTCTAATATTTAACAAATATGCATCAGATTCACATTAAATTATATATTATTATATTCATTACACCCGTTAATGTGTATTAATATAGTAAGGATGATAATTATATCTAAACTGCTCTCCAGGTACAATTTGAAAATGTACACTTACAATGTGTACATTAAGTACAGCATCAGTCATTTCATGGCACACAATCTTCCTTTAAGAAGGAGTGTGCTGCATTAGAAAACGAATAATCGCCAAATCTGTTTGCAGAGCAATTAAAAAGAGTGATTGGAGAATACAACTAGACTCTCCCAAACAAATTATTTCGTAAATCAAACCGAAATGCCTATGTAAACAGACGACACTGGTAAATTGTAAGGTAGCAATACATATAGGATCTGACATGAGTTGTCATGTATCATACCATATTTTATTAAACGAGTTCAGGAATTTTGTTAGTAAGCGAGCCTATCGTGACGTCATTTCAGGTTGACGACGTCATTTCACCAAAATAAAGCCATGCGATTGGTTAGTTATTGATTTTGTAGCCAATGAAAACGCTTAAAAATGTTGTATTACACATGTGTAATATAAAAAAATACGTAATNTCACTAAATCACTAAAGTGATACAACTGTTCATAATTATACAAGTTCTTCATTTAAATTTATGAAACCACGTGGTCGGACTAACTGAATTTTAAAAATGCAAAATATTTAATATCTTCCCTAAAATATATACTGAATGTTATATTATAAATGTAAATACGCCAACAAGATACAATTGTCTATAATTAAATAAGTTCTCCTTTGAAAAGAAAGAGTTAAAGACAAATTTATGAAACCACGTGGTTAAAATGTAAACATGTGTAAACCATAGAACGACATACCCTGAGATGCGACCAGCAGGTAAAAGACCTACAATTTTCACGGGCAGTGGTTTTGTACTTAGTTGACGAGTCTATGTGTTACAGTAGACTGGGTAGGATGGGTTATAACAGTGGGGTATGGGTTTCGGCGATCCCTTAGGAAAAACGCGTTTGCGTTGAATAAGAGAGTTTATTCTTGAGCGAATAAACATTATTAAAAAAGCAGTTCAGTACACAATCTTAGGGACATTCGTACATTCGTGCGTACGTATACTAGTGATGGTGACAAGTGCAACATTTCATGTCTTGCTAATACATGTATTATTGATCGAAACCGAACATTCGTGTATGATAATTAACCCATTTATATCTCCCGTCCTTCTAAATTGGATCAATTTATTACCAAAATTAGGGATGTCTAGTATATTTATTTCTATATTTAGAATATTTCTTACAGAAATGCCTTTAAGCAAACAGCGCAGACCCTGATGAGACGCCGCATCATGCGGCGTCTCATCTGGGTCAACGCTGTTTGCCAAGGCCTTTTTTCTAGACGCTAGGCATAAATGGGTTAAGCATTGACGTCTATATAGCTATTTCCGTTTCTCGTACTGGTAATGTTAAGCTGTACAAATACGTCATATATCTTCATTATACATTGCTTAAAGTACGTAGGTAAAACATATTTAAACGTTAAATAACACAAGTTATTTTATGCTTTCCGGTGGTTTATAGAGAAATATCAGTGAATTAAAACTGTTAATTTGCTATTTCAAACAGTGAAAATGAACAGTGAAAATTATCGATAATCTTCCTTGTTTTACCAGAACAAAAATACAAAAATAATCATTTGTAAGCATAAAATAAAAATAACATTAGTTCGACTCGGTGAAATATCGATTTTAATTCACGCGTTATCATAGAAAAATATATATTCTATGATCACTCGTGAATTAAAATCGATATTCCACCAAATCCAATAAATATCCGCTATAGTGTAACCTACGTTAAAATAAAATCTGGATAATTTCGCACGACGAATGCAATGCCTATTGGGTGGGAATTTCGATGTTTCAAATTGGAGTATTCTGGAATATTTTGTTTAGCAAACTTATGAATTGGCTGACGATACATGTAAATTTTCTGCATTTCATCAGTATATTAACAGGAATTCCGCTTTCATTTCTTCGCAGGTAATCTTTCACATCTCGTCAGACGTTTTCAAATGGCTTTGGACTTTTATTATTGAGTGGTCTTTCTTGTAAAAACAAATCAAATTTATAAAAGAAAATTTGCGCTTAAAATCACATCTAGTTCAACACCGACAAGATAAGCATAACACTTTTGTTTTGTGAACAATAACACTCATTTTAAACGTTTGAGCCAAACAATGACATAGTTTTGCAATCTTAAAGGGACTTGTTCACGTTTTGGTAAAATTGACAAAATTGAAAAAAAATGTTTTAGATTTGCAAATTTTCGTTGTAGTTATGATACTTGGGAGGCAACAGTAATTATACTGAACATTTAACATGCTCTAAAATATCAATTATATGCATCTTTTGACGATTTTAAAACCTAAAAACTATAACGCGTTACAAACGCGAAACGATTGAATAACTTGGAGAGTTATGTTGTTATCGTTATATTTTGTGACTTTAAGAGGATTGCTAGACTTTTACTCCATGGGTCAATGGTTCGAGTCCCGGCGTGGATGACTTTTTGTTTCTTTTATGCTTCTTCCTGTTTTATACTGGAGCTATTTAGTTATGGTGTTAACAATTATCAATTTAAAGCATTTAATGACAAACTTCAAAACATGCCAAAATCTTTGAACAAGTCCCTTTAAAATAGACCGTATAAAACCGGTTCGCATAACACAATGCCATTTGTCATAAAAGGTCAATGACAAAGTATTACGGTAATACATTATAACGAAATACTTTGCATTTTCATTGGGTTAATCGAATCATACAGGAAAGGTCACATTGGCAGTATTTTCAATCAGAATGCACCGTTTACATAGCAATTCAAAAAGGTAATATATTTTTTAAACAATTTATTTGATTGTTCACTTGAGTCAAAATACAAGAATCCATTGAATATTCCTGCAAAAACATCAATAATGGGTTTAAACATATTCATTTCCAATCAAAAAGGCATAGAAAATTGCGCACATACATTTTTATAAGCATTAATATTTGACCTTTTAAAGGAAAAATTCCATACATGCTTCAAACCTGGTTTAGAAAAGCGTTGATGTTTACCAACCTCAAACCGTCATAAGCAGCTTTGGTCACAACGTGTGTTTGTTAACAACTGGGCTCACGACATGTTAGTTGGTAAACCTAATAGAAGACATTGCTGATCTCAAATACTAATCCGACGTTCTTGTTTATAGTAATTGTATGTAGGTATAACAGTGTGAGCTGATTTATGAAACACTACGTTAACAATTACCGTACATGGAACTTACTGGCGACACTTTGTACTAATTCCACACACTGATGGTTATACCACAAACTAATCATGTGGCTAATAGGTCAACATTTAGTATTGGCTCAAAACAATCAAAACCGGATTGACTATAAGTTCAACACATTACATATGACACTAAACTGTACTCTCAACAATGATTTTGTTTTGTTGGTTTTTAGCTTTAATTTTACTATGTTTGCCAACAATACCACTATATATCATTTATCCTATTACCAGATGAAAATCGATAGGATAACAACGATCGTATAAACTTGAGCTTTATACCTTGAAGTTCGCTATTTTTAGATCATTTGTGGGTTTTTCCAAAAAATGGTGGATCTGTTTTTTGTCAACTACGGAAGAACAAAATCGTGTAAAAAAGCGATATTTGATAATTATGTATGAAAAAATGGAAGAAATATTAGAATAAATAGAATATTATGTGAGTTTTGGATAAAGATCAAGTTTATCATGCTCGGCACGAATCACGGTAGCACTCTGCAAGCCTCGCGCTACCATGATTCTAAGCCTCGCATGAAAAACTTGATCTTTATCCAAAACTTACATAATATTCTCTATATTTCATCTTTGAAAAGTGGGATATTGAAAACGATAATTAAGTATTATGTTCGTCAATTTTTGTCTTAACATATTTTAATTTAACGTCATTCTTAAAATTGCCTATAATCACAACGTTTATACAAGTGAATTCATTCCCATCCATATCTCATTTAGCACATCTAGTTCTGTACATAACGATTTTATGACGATATGATAATCGACGATTGGCGTCAAATTACTTTATGTTGTAATGGGTATGCTAGTGATGGAATATTGAAAAAGGAATGGAATTCACAATAACACTCTCAGGTGTTTAATTAGTAAAGATAAATACTACAGTTACAATTTTCGAGCGATATTTTTTATTATTCATATATACACTTAAGAGCAGTATTGGTTGTGCAAATTATGTGTTGTGTAAGGGATCTTAAATCGCGTTTCTCGGGATTTATAAGAAATGTAAACACTGCAACTGTGCGACCTAAACAGAGGTTAACTAACTATTTAATGAAACATTATTACCTAAATCTACTTATCATAGTACAGTTATGCTTTATTTAAAAGTACCGGACTGTTTAGTCCGTTGCGCATAATATTTTTTTACTAGTGTGTATTGAATTTTGTTTTAGTTAAAAAAATGTTCACGTGTATTTATGTATCTATACATGTATATATTTATTAATGTATTTCCTATTTAAGTTTTTATAAAAGCTTTTTCTTTACAGAAAAGTGGATACGTTCAATGTGCATAACTATGCGACCTATCATTCTATTTATAAAGAGAGAAATTTTGCCGCACGTTCCCGCTTGTTAATTTAAGGAGGTTGAACATGTTTTTCTCTCGAGCAATATGTGAACATCGTCATAACCCTGTATTTTCCCATGCAGGTTTGGGTAGAAAATCCCGGCCCCGGTACCCTGTCGGTGGTCGTTACTGGGCCCAGCTTGCACGCCGTAGACCGAACGTTTGTTGTGTACACGGGAGACAACGTATACGAGATTTCCTACACAGTTACCGAACCTGGCGTCTACTACATACACGTGAAATGGGGTGCCCGGAATGTTACTCAGACCCCTTACGTGTGCGAAGTGACATTCTAACAAACGGGACTCCTTGCGGGCGATTTTAACTTTTCATAGTAGCAACATCCATTTTGAAACACGAAAATGAGAAAATACGAGGAAGACATCGCGATATTGTGTCGACTGTTCATCATCGAGAATTGTCTTTTTCGCTATTATAGTACTTTTCTCTACTTTCGTAATTTCGGCTATTTCGCGTTTCAAATTATTTTTCTTCGTATACCAAATGGACATTCGTTATGTCACTGGATTTTACACGTGAAAACATAATTATTGGTTACACATGTGAAACCGTTTCCCTGCCGACGCAAGGTATCATATCAAGTATTATTCAGCCAAGGAGTATTATATATTCATGTCAAATGAAATTATGGGGACCTTGATTATATAATCATGATGTTTTTTTAAACTGAATGTTAATGGCTTGATTAACTCATTACTATTCTTTATCACAGTAGCTCAACTTAGCCTGTGCATTGACGGTATTTGCCCTCACTCATTACATGAATGTTTGTTTGGAATAAGTGTTCGTCCATAAAAGAGAAATGTGGTCGTCTTAACATACTTTCAATAGTGCTAACTTGTGAAGGTTTAGCATTTCAATTATAGAAATATTGCAAATTGTACATACATTTTTGTTATTTTAAAACATCATGCAATTTTAGGTTTAATGTAACATTAGTAAAGTTTCTATACTATAATTGCTGCTGTTACTACTACTTCTTCTTCTACAACAACAACCACAACAACAACAAAAACAATCACATCAAGAACAACAACAACCACAAGAACAACAACAACAACCACAACAACTACTATTACTACAACAACAACAACTACTACTACTACTATTACTACCACAACAACAACAACAATCACATCAAGAACAACAACAAGAACAACAACCACAACAACAAGAACAACCACAACAACAAAAACAACTACAACTTCTACTACAACAACAATTACAACAACAACTACTACTACTACTACTACTGCTACTGCTACAAAAACCACCACCACCACCACCACCACCACCACCACAAGATTAAGTACAGCATCAGTCATTTCATGGCACAAAAAAAATCACCAAGTCTGTTTTCAGAGCAATTAAAAACAGTTATTGGGGAATAAAACGAGACTCTCCCAAACTAATTATTTCGTAAATCAAACCGAAATGCCTATGTAACCAGACGACACTTGTAAATTGTTAGGTAGCGGTACATGTGTTTATGCATTATTGAAATCTCTTCGTAAAATGTAGACCACAGTTACTGGATATAAAAAGCATGCAGCATTTAACTAAAGAATGCTCCAGCGACCAGAAGACAAACACGATTTTTTGACGACTTTTGTTCAATATTGTTGTCCAAGAGTTTTGTCCAAGATTTTGTTTGCAGTTTTGTTGTTTTAGATTGTTAGCAATGGTTGATTGTCAAAGGTTGGTGTTAATAGATTTTGTCCAAAGCTGTTGTCCAAATTTGTAGTCAATTTTGTTATACAAAGGTGTTGCCCAATTTGTTTATTCCAAGGTTGATGCCAAATGTTTTGTCCAAGGTTGTTGTCCAAAGTCGGTGTCTAAGGTTGTTGTCCGAGGTTTTTGTCCAAGGTTTTTGTCAAAGCTTGTTGTCCCAGGTTGTTTTTTTTGCCCAATGTTTTTGTCTTAAGTTGTTGTCTGAGGTTGTTGTCCGCTGTTGTTTCCCAAGGTTTTTGTCAAAGGTTGTGATCCAAGGTTGTTCAAGGTTTTTGTCCTTGGTTTTTTTCCATGGTTGCTTGCCAATGATGCTGTCCAATGATGTGGTGCCAGCTTATTGCCAAAGGTTTTTGTCAACGGTTGTTGTTATGATTTTATGGGACACAGTGCAAACAATCGGTAGCAACATACACCGGCAAAAGGGCGGACTTCACACACACTTTGAATTTCGCATTGGTTCACAACATAATGATTTAACGATAAGCGTTAGTTTAATGTTTATGTTTACCCTGCATTAAGTTTATAATTGTTCAAACATTACTTTCAAGTGTTCTTAAATGAATACTAAGTAGTTAATATGAATTAACAGCTTGCAATACATGTATACATTTCGGAAACATGCTACGGGCAAATAGCGTTTACTGAAAAGAGGTCGGTGAAAACTGACTCCATATATATAGGAGTACTACTGATATGTGAATAAATAATAAAGTTAAGTCATGAATTTTAATTGAAACATTGCGAGTTACCAAACTTAGATTATTAATGTTACAATCGATACGGTTTCTCTGGCTTCAGCCTTGGGCTGGCGGTGTCTGGGTTCAAGCCAGCCAGCACACCGATTATATCAACATCTGAAAACAACTCAAACACGATTATAAAATATTTATGTCTAGTGCTATACGTAAGAAAATTTAGTATGAACACAGTATCAATTTACCTTTAAAATGCATTATCAACCAAAATAAGGGTTCTAATTTCGCCAGTTTTCTTTACCATTAATAGGAATTGTAATGTTAATTTGCAGCTTTCCTGCGAATGTGCGCAAATGAAATACTACATGACATGTTGCGTTACTTACCAAATACTTGATACCTTTTAATAAGATGGGGTTAAAGCATTGCGATTTTTTAATAATAACACCAAAGCTCTAACGACGTTTTAAATATGCTGTCAAAAAGGCGTTCAGAGCTAGGAATGATCACATTCGAATTGTATATGCATGGTGGCACATTGTGTGAACAAGAGTCGCTGCTCAACTAACCTGTGTGCTTAAGCGTGTTGTATGGTAGGCAAATCTGTAGTAGTATTTTCACTTTGCGCTAACATGGACATGAGACGCTTTCAATAAACATTTGCAAAAATCACCATTCTGTTTATTGGTTGCGCGTTACAATGTTTACACACTCATTATGTGCGTTATTTAAATCAATTTTAACATGCTTATCCACCGGATTTAATGAAAAGTTAAACGTTTTATCTCAATTGAGTATGCTTGTTCGAAAGTGAAAGTAGAAGCTGCATGACAACGCCAGTACACGCATTTCATTGCACATGCATGTATACAAACATAGTTTTTAGTGTTATGATTTTCATACAATGTAAACGGTATCACGTTAAAACATGATTTTTAATTTACTTGTTAGGAAATTATTTCATTCTTCCGTGGACAATACTTACAGTTTCTTAGTGTATGCAAATTTGGTAATTGTTTATAACACAATATCCTACACAGCGATCCTTCTTTTACTGTAAATGGAGAGGTACTTTAAAAGGGAAGTAACTACTGAGAGACGTTTGCAGATGACAGTAATGGAGTGAACGTAGTGATGTCGCGATATGATTGCATTAAACCCCATTTTCACAGAGCGAGGCTTATATGTATTCAATGAAGTTGGCATGACACATTCCCTTGCTTTACACACTTCATATTTTCGGATTCACTATACATGCACTTAAAAACCCAGTCCTCAATTCTCATACATACAACTTATCAATTCAATTTATCCCGAATTAATAGACATGTATCCCTGTCCAATTCGAATTTGGGCTGAAACCGTACATTCCTACGGATATTACCAATATGGTTTGAGTGTTTTTTTCTAGTTAAAGATTTAAATGTGAAACAAAAAAAATCGCCAACTACACAATCTTGTATATTGTTGGTAATAAAAGTTAAAACCGAAACAAACTGATTATACCAACTGAGTTAAACTATATTATAGGCTTAGTATCTGCAAATTAAACACTAGGAACATGAGGAAGATCACTTTAAAGTTGTCAGCCTAATTATTTGCGGTTACTTGAACGTTCGCATAAAATTTCCGTTCGTAACTTTACGTTTACAAACTTCAATTGCTCACAAAATGACGGACGAATGTGGGCAAAAGCATTACCGGATTTGTGGAGGTTATTGCTGTCATAACAAAATTAGACTTATATGGGAATTATTATTGTGATAATTAGTTCGATAAAACATGCTGTAAAACATACCATCCCTTCAAGTACGCAAACTAAAGTCCATTAACGTTAATGTGCTTTTATACATAAATGTGGCGTGTTCTGAGAAAACTGGACAAAATGCATGTGCGTCAAGTGTCATCCCAGATTAGCCTGTGCAGTCCGCACAGGCTAATCCGGGACGACACTTTCCGCCTTAGCTGGATTTTTGCTAAGCATAGACATCATTTAAACGAAAAATTCCATAAAAGCGGAAATTGTCGTCCCTGATTAGCCTATGCGGACTGCACAGGCTAATCTGGGATGACAATTTACGCACAAGCATTTTGCCCAGTTTTGTCAGAACACGACACAAATGTAATATGTAGTTTATGAGTGTAAAATTGAAATGGCGCTCGATTGACTACCATTCGTAAAATACTGCGGTGTATAGAACGTATTTATTAATTGTAAAATAGCTTTTAAACTACCGGTAGTTTTTCACAAAAGACAGTTATTTGTACGTTCGAAACGGGATACACCTGCTCTCGTATCTCACATTATTTACAAGTCAGTTAGCGAAATGAATACAAGCGCAATGGATTTATTAACATTATTTAAATCCTTCCTCCTTTGGAAAATTGTTATCATGGAGTTTAATTGCGTTCAAGCTGAAGTGAATGAGAGTAACGCAAGTTACACGCGGGTTGGGGAATTCCAACCAACAACTCTTGCGACTTCCGATGAATTTCAACTCCTGGGCGACTGCAGTCTTGTACCGGAAATAGCAGACATCGGTGACCATTTAGCGACCATTTTAACACAAAACTATCAACAAGTGAGGATCCATCTGAAGATTTGGGGGGACGCGGGGCCCTTAAAACCCTCAAACCATGGACCAATTTTGCATCCGGGCTCTTATGTGCTGACCACCGGACCNTTGTTGGTTGTTTGGTTCTCCCACTTTGGGCGCTGGCGTTTTCATTACTTTTTATTGTACTCCTTATCGAAGCTTTCCCGATCGTGAATCTCTCGCTAAGGTTATTTGTTAACCTTATATTCTACCTGATGGGCACAATATGCCCTGGCATATCTGCAAAAGTGCTTCGAAGTACGAACGTCTTCAGTAACCGTTTGCGTACAATTATTGTTAAAGGGGAAAACAGAAAGGCGAGAATAAACAATACGATTTACGCGATAGCGCTCGCATCCACTCTGATCACTTTATGGTGTATAATGATACTAGTAATGGAATGCATAGCTTTCTACGTTGCGTGTGCCGTATACACGCTCATCGGCATCATTCTGAATCCTGAGGAAACTATGAAATTCATATCGTTCGTTCTCTTGATCTGCGTATATGGCTACCAGTGCTTCGTTTCGGCGTATTTCGAGTACTCGGAGTTTTGCAAGACGATTCACTTGGAGATCAGAGACAATATCGGAAACGAGGAGATTAAAAAGGTTTCTTCAAAATCTTCCAAGGAACAGGAAAACACCGCTTTTTGGGTGCGCACTCCAGAGACCAAAAATGAAGAGCGGATGAAATTAGTGCGAGGGGCCGACGAATTTATGAAATGGTGCGCGCCAAGAGTCTGTCTCTTCCTAGATAAATATGATAACCCTTTTATCCCCAAACAAATGTTATTCGAAATGGCAAAAATCGACCACAGCTCTTGTCCAAAACAGCCTCACGTTATATATGTGAACGCTTTCATCGCTTTCATGAAGGTCGTCGCGTTCTTGTTCTTCGTTTTCGTCGTCATTTTCGCCTTCGGACAGGCGCATGACGTCTCTACTGGTACGCAGGCGCTCCTGGCGCTCGGGAGCGGCTTCCTGCCATGGGTTTTCCGGGAATTCCTGTTCAGATCGAACGATAAGCTAACGGTCGAGAAAAACCTGAAATGGACGGAAGCCTTCACGAATGCGACTGAGGCGTACCGACAGTCTTGGAAGTTTGAAGATATACAGGCGGATATCGCGAACGGTCAGCCTACGAAAAACTGTACACCGTGCGCGAACTTCGCAAATCAAACCGAAGATGAAGATAAAATCGAAGCATCGGTCTATTACGCTCTTGAAAATGTAGATGAACTAGCGGTGTCGCAGAGTGAATCGCTGATCTCAGAGTGCCATTCCGTGCGGGGGGTGAGCACTGACATAGATCTCGTAATAGTAGAGACTACTAAATACGGCGACAAGTATTATGACTATTTTGTTCCCGAAGATCTCAATGCGAATTCTGATACGGAAAATCACGTGAACGCCGAACGAGAAACGGTTGTGTGAAGACGAATCTATATTTACAAATAGTGTATAACTGTTCTCTGCAATCGTTTGTAAAACGTGTTCAGGAATTTTTAGTTATTGAAAGTTTGCCTTTACAATAGTACAGATTTTCATTGTTTTATTATATGATAAATATTTTAAATCGCACATGTTTATACTAATATGCCTTAGAATAAAATAACATATTATATGATGGTTAAAAAGGAAGTAACGAAAACGGAATCAATACAATTGTGTGTGTATTACTTTACTTTGAGACAGACCTATTAGAGACAATGTGTGGCGTTTTAGTTGTGTCAACATGCAGATTCGTACAGTTATCTGCACTACGCAATTGTATCGGATTAACAGAATTGTTCTGAATGCATGTTTACAAGACCTTGCGGTTTGTGACTTTGGAATGTGTATGCATACAGACAATCAAAAAAATATTTTGTGAATTTGCTTGTCATATATGTGTCGTGTGCTGAGAAAACTGGGCATAATGCTTGTGCGTAAATTGTC
>VMBQ01007781.1:11478-42534 GCA_007657795.1 Dreissena rostriformis | reverse complement strand
CAACCTTGCGGAACACAATCGCTAACTCTACTGTAATCAGTAAAAACTTATTGCAAGCAATGCTACTTCACTTGGCAAGGAAGGACTAGTACAAAGAATACTGGTTAGCGAGTATTTGTCGGACAGCAGTACCTACCGGACGTTCTATTTATTTCTTGTATTGTAACGCTGCAACGCTATTGGCTTCGTTAGATACTAAGAGAGGCTTGTTTTCTTGAAGTTGACAGTAAAAAGTCGTTAAATGCTAGTATTATAATTAAACGAGTGCGTTGTTTACAAATTTCTTTGCAATGTAATGCGACCTCCTCGCGGGGGATATTAATAGCACGCGCATGCTCAATAGAAATCCCTTACTGAAACCCGAACAGTGTGCTTGAGAGTTTCGTTCGTCTACTGCAATAGAGCAGGTCTCAGTTGTTTGAATTACAATCTCTTATTTTACCAGAATCTAATGTGTTTAACACACACACACATGATTTGAATGATAGATTTTTTACATTAAAAATCGACACAATTTGCTGTATACATATATCTGAATTGCTCGCAAAATGTACTAAGTAAACAATTCATTATAAAAGAAACAAATCTCATTTAAAATTATAAATTCACTGTTTGGATTTTCTTCCTTAAAAAATAATATTCTTCTTTCCACAAAGATTCATAAATAAACATGCTTAATTATAGATATTTATTAGAACTGATATTGGAAACAAATTTATTCACACACGCAGAAAGCGACATATTTCACCATCAAATTAATGTATTAACGTCATGTTAACGTTAATATTAAGAAAAGTTTCTTTTAAACTCTTATTTGTTTCCAAATACTCAATTTATATAAAAATGTCCGGTAAATACTTATGTACTTGATTTGTTACTTGCAGTGAACTTGACAATGCCGTGACAAGGCATGAAGAGGAAACCAAGTTTAACTTATTGATAAAAGGTGTCAGCATCAATGGTATACTTCAGTGACCAACGCCTGTCACAATCTTTGGACCGGGACTTTCAGCTGAACAACATTGGTACTTATGTGATAATATACAGGAAGTTTGCAGGTGACATGTGTTGAAAAATGCTACGTGCCGATTGCCTAATGTTGAACGACCTGTTAAAGCAATAGAATACAATAAAGCAATATATTCAGGTTGGGTATACTAGCACATGGTTATAGTTTGATTTATTTTGCTTTTTCTTCATTGGTTAAACTGTGTAAATGGACAACTTTCAGATCACATATGTATTGGTCAGTTATGTATTTGTAGGAATATTGTTCAAAATTTGTTTAACATTTATTATGAATAATCAGCAAATTTACTCGAAATACTATAGAATGATATTATCCTATCAGACTTGTATTTGTACTTAGTACGCATTAAATTGTTTGACTGTCAACAGACAGAGGTTTTTGTAATGCAAATACGTGTACCGGAGTATGCATGAATGTGCTTACAATTTAGAAAAGAATGCCACTACCCAAGATTTGGAAAAACAGTGGATCTTATAGGCTTTATTATTTATAAAAATGTTATCATCTGTAATCAACTTTCAAAAAAATATATTTCACAATGTAAACATAACGATCAGCTGTAAAATAGTTAAATGTTGAAGTATGTATGAGGTGTTCTGGATAATTATTTGGACCAATAATTTGAATATAATGGTATCACTGTATAATGGTATATGGTAAGCACAGTTTTATTTAACAGTACAGATAATGCATTGGGATGCAGTTTTTACCATGTTATTGAGTTCGTTAATTTTGTACAATATTCTGAAAGATAGTGCAACATATTTTTATTTCAGGGAAATTGTTGCTTTTGTAATATGTTTATATTTTTCATTGGTCAACATTGACTACAAAGTATGTAAATCAATAAGATTTGAATTGCATTTTCATATGCATAATTATAAATTTTAAAATGTACGTATTGTATTTATACAAAATGTATGACGTAATTGACCAGTCGCCAAATTATCGATCGCTCCACCCACACAGTCACGTGGTATAGTGATTGGAAAACTCCGACAAGAAGATCGCAATGATGGCGGATTAGGCGGTCGAAATCGTATATTTTGTAATGATGTATCAGGCTATTTTCTAAAATATAAACTATTAAAGCCGTAAAATAAACTAAACTGCTTTGTAAAACTTTAATACAATCATATATGCTGTAGAGAGAAATTGCGTAATCAAACTAAATGAGTAAACGAAAGACTGACTATCAGAAACGTTTCATATACATATATAGGGAGCTGAATAAAGATCCCTTGTAAAAATGAACTGACTATCAGAGACGTTTCATATACATATATAGGGAGCTGAATAAAGATCCCTTGTAAAAATGGACTGACTATCAGAGACGTTTCATATACATATATAGGGAGCTGAATAAAGATCCCTTGTAAAAATGAACATTTATTTTATTATAATCTTGGATTTGTATTTAACTGCCTTAGGGCTATTTATATATAATTATTTTGATGAATATATTAAGTATCCAATCCAAATGACGCATCTATATCATTATTAATGATAGCGTTTTTTCCGTTTTTTTTTTAATGTATAGATCTCTGGTTTATTGTGTTATTTTCAAAAAGACACAGATTATCTTTATTGAGATATAAATCAAATTTTGAGTTAAACTATAATTTAATATATGCCTTATTTCATGGTTTCATTTACAGATAGAATGATGACCATTTTTATATCATGTTTTTTTTTAATGCGAACCAGTTACAGTTCACTCTCGAAAAATGAAATGTTGGTTTTCAAGTGTTGTTCACGAATATTCGAATGGAATTTATTGAGTTTATAATGCATTTGTTTATACTAGATCACCTTTATATGTTCATTGCAATGTTCACATTTCTCCCCGTATCAATATAATGTATTGTACACTTTACACATGAAGTCACTATAGCTGGCTAAGCCGCGTTGAAAACACCGTTTGCAGTTGTTCTTTACTTTAGTTAAAAACAATAGTTAAGTTAATAATTTATGAATGCTTCCGTTGTTTATAATCCACAGAAAATAAATATGTTATTGGAAGTAATTTAACAGTTTTCTTTTCTTCTGTACAGTACTTAACAATGCATCAATGTTCCTACATTCTGATGAACATATACTGTTATTTATTAATTATCGGCAATTACGCCGAGATTATTAAAAAAAACACGTGTGGCAATTATAAGGTTGCCCAAACTGCTTAATACTATTGTGCATCAAGCGGTTTAACACGTTTTAAAGAACGCACAACTGTTGTGTTCATATTTTTTAAATTTCATTCCTCGTTCATATTTGCAAGAAAGATAAGTAAAACAATGTCCTTTTATACAGTGTGTAAAACGCATTTGATATAAAATCTGTGTAAACCCTTAAAAGTTACGCTCATTCCATATGTACGACACGCTTTGTTTGTCGGACAAAATGGCGGCCAGATAAGCGCTGCTAAGGGGTGTGTGAAAAATCTATATCTGATTGGCTAATCGGAAAATTTGATTGACAGGTGGCGACTGGTTAATTCATGAACAGCCTAACACCAAACTTGTGTTTTATGGTCCTTTTATTTATTTGTTTCCCTGACAACCAACAATATTTTGTATCTGATATTCATATAAAATGCAGGTGTGTTTATGGTACGTAAAAAAGGCCATAAAACGGACCCTATCCTAAAGCAAACGGACGCAATCCCAAGCCTATATTGTAAAAAAAAAATCACTTAAATAATACAAAAAAAAATTATTTTTTTTTTTACATAATATATATGATTTTTTTCCAAAATGGCCAGGAAAAGGCCTAATTTGTCAATATATGTTGATAAAAATAAAATAAAAAAAAATGGTCCATTTTGTCGATAGAAATTTCCCAAATTTGCCATTTTATCAAATTAAAAAATCCGAATTTGACCAGACTACTTTTTCCAAACGGCTGGAAACCCCCCTGAAATGATGTTACATGTTTATTGTATGATGCATACAAATGTGGAATATGTTGAACTCAATTTGCAATGGCAACAGTGCTCATATTACACATATGTTGAAAAGTGAAGTCAAACACCTTAAGGGGTGTTGCTGCAGTTTTGCTGATTTGTTTTCCATCTAATAACTTTTGCTCAAAATTTATATTTGAGTAATACATACTTATATTATATGAAAAATGAAATAAAAACATAGGGTCACCGGCCTTGTTTGGATTTTATTCACCATTATATAACATGTACTTTTTCATGAAAACTGAAAAAATATTTCTAATTGCATAAAATGATTAATAACCTATGAAATTGGCAACATGTAGATATTATATAAGCTAAGATACATCATAGAGCATTTAATTAATCTACAAAAATACAAACTCCCAAAAAAATGGAGAACAGAAGTTAAATTTTAAGAAATTTAATTTTTATAAGTTTTATGTCACCCCAAAAAACGTCAATTTTTTTCTATTTTAACCACAAAAATGGAATTAAAAAAGTTCTATCTTATAACTTTCTGTAAAACTGCTCAAATATGTTCATCTACGTATTGTTATCATAAAACAAAAATAAAAAAAGGGGGGTCACCGCACTTTTAACAGAGATTTTTATGTTTAACCATCCCTACCGTCTGAGTAAAATTTCATAAAATACAGCAATTAGGAAAACCCAAGCTCCGGTACATATTTTATTAGAAATATTCATACACATTAGAAATTGTTTACAATCTAAACTGGGAGCACATCATCTTACCAAAATAACAACAATTATACAATATTTAATCACACACATAAGATCATACAGCATCAAACTCGACCATAAGCATCAATAACTTACAGGGACATGTTCACAGATTTCGGCATGTTTTGAAAATTGTGATTAAATGCTTTGAATTGATGAATTTAAACAACAGAACTAAAGAGCTCCAGTATGAAACAAGAATGAAATTAAAGAAAGAAAAAAAAAGTTTATTAAAAAGTTTACCGCACCTGGGGTCGAACCATTGACCTCTGTATTATGAACCAACTGTGATGATACTGATAACAAAAATATCGGGTTGTAATAATAGCGATACGGTGTTGCTATTAATATATCCTCGGTTTAATAAACTGCCGCAACACCCCTTAAGTTAGCATGGTATGTTTGCGCATTTTCTTTCCACGCAAACAATGCTGTAGCATTAATATCAAAGCTATGCTGTCAATATTTTCAGAAGTTACTCCTGAAATATGAATATTAAAAAAAATGTATAAAATGTACATAGAAAATTATGCAAAGGTCATTGTCATATGGTAAATTAGATAATGACAACAAAATCGTTGTAAAATGGAAAAAAAAAAACAATTTTCAAATTCTGTTAACATGGAAACCATATTTTAAAAATGGTATCAGATGACAAAATATAAAATGTTTGTATGTGTCGATTTTTTTTATAAAATGCAATAATGGAATAAAGTATCATACTATTGTTGTTTATTGTTCATTTACTAGTGTTTGTCTTATGTTAATTGTTTTTAAGCATATTTGCGAAATGAGTCATTTTGTACTAAACAGTGGTATTACGTTAAGGTCGATATCTCGAAAACAAAAAATGATAGAAGCCTTTTTTTCATTTTTTTTCTAAAAGAAAGTGAAAATGAAATTTATTAAAACATGAAACTGTGGTTTTTGAGCCATAGTACTCATTTTCCCAGCCACTGCCACATTATTGCGCAAAGTGGAGAACTTCACTTATGGTTACAATATATACTAAATAATCGAGTCATGAAGGGCTGTACTCTCTAAACAAATCATCATATTTTCCTCGAAGGCATGATTTACACTTTAGACTGTTGTTCTGGTTTTATCGTTTGGAGATATTAATAGGGTAAGCATAGGTGTTCTCTACTTAATCTCTGAAATAGGATAAAGTTAGAGATTAAAGTAAAAAATGGCACTGCAAAAGGTTACAATCCACTAGAAAACGGCCGAAAAAAAGAAGTTGCAAAAACAGTCGATTTTGATTTGAGTCGAATTATTTTTTGGCTTGAACATGACATATCATTTGTATTGCTTAAATCGATTCAGCTAAGAATGCCCGTCAAGAAAAGGTATGGTTATGGGGGTCTCTATGTGCAAAATGTTGTATTTATTTTCGCTCAAAGTTGTCGCGTTTACATTGAAACTTATAAGGAAACTATTTAGTATATTTTGACCTTATATGTGGTGCCGTTCGACAGTGGAATATTGTCATTTTCAACATTGTTCGAAGTCATTGAACTGGAAGTGGAGCTGAATGGGTCAAGTTCACCCACGGGTACTACTTCTCCGTACCCGGGTACTTTGAACTTCACCGTACACCGATTTTTAAATAATACTTGTGGGTACCCCTGTATACTTACAGGTACCCGATCTTTCCCAATAAAAAAAAATCGTACCCAAAAAATTGTTCGTACCCAAACGTTTTCCTACCCAATGTTTTTTCGTACCCATTTTTATTTCGTACCCACATTTTTTTAGTACCCAAATGTACCCAATTTTTTTTCGTACCCATTTTTTTTTTTGCATAATTTTTTCGTACCCACATTTTTTTCGTACCCATATGTGAAACTTTGCAGAAGTATTCCTCTTGTTTTAATAAAGTTTTACAATGAACTGTGGATTGTCTAAAAGTCCATGTACACTGAAGCTTTGCCAAATCTTAAATTAATGATGCGGATAAATGACAAGCAATAAAAAATATCACAATTGTGGTGATGTAGATAAACTTAAATAGATGATTTTATATCCATCCTCTTCAAAAGCATCGTCACACCAATACTGTCAGTACTTTGATTATAGCAGGGCGTGACTAAAACAGTACTCCGTTTTAACATGACATTATGAGCATTTCCACATTCATTCTTAATATTTGAAATATACGTTTTATAATGAAAGTATCAACGCTATTGTAAATGATATTTACTATGTAGTTGTCCGCGCTGGGCATTCAATATCCTTAGTATTTTGCCTTATATACTTCGTCGATTTAATTTATGAAAATACCGCGTCACTCGAAAATGAATATCATGCAATATTCCATATACGAGCAATCTATCCCTAGATCAGTCTGTGCATTTGCGCAGTCTGTCAGGAGCTACCCTTTCTGCTAATTAGACCGATACATCTTGTAAACTTTACAACGGACAGCGCATTTCCAGAAAAGACTGCGCGATTCCGCAGGCTGGCATATTAATATTAATGAGTTAGGTCGCCGTGAATTTATTAACCAATTAAGTAATAATAGATTAAACAAAGTTATTCTAAATAATTGTTTAGTTTGTTATCATTGTTAAAGTTTGAAATTATGTATTTCTGTCATAGCTGCTAATTGTCGATAATGATAGTGAAGCAGTCTCTGTAAGTGTAGTTAGGTATAATTTTATTGCTGTTATCTGTATTATTGCTAGTAAATTTAGTTAAATTGCGTTCAATGTATCATTTATAAGTGATTATCCGAAAACCTAAAATCACACCCGCAAAATTAAAAAAACGGTAGAATTGGGGAAAATCGCATCAAAATACCTGGGCACACGTGCTTAAAAATATGTATGCATACAGTTTTGATACATTAACTGTTTTAATTTCGTGGTAAAAAGTAAAATATCTAGTTGCTACGTTTGTGTACAGTTTAACAATTACTATATGAAAGAAAAAGTCCTTTACTTGTTAAATATATTGAAAGTTTAAAATTGTCCTAAGCGAAATCATCCAAGCATTACACGTATACAAGTAAAGACAATTTGTTTTTATATAACACTATGCCAACTTAAGGTAGTATATGATACATTTATCATGACCTAAACATGTGTTTTTCTTTACATTTTATAAAACCTTGGTAAAATTAAGCACTTAGTTCGATGAAGATCACATTATTTTCCCATCTATGATTTTGGATAAATGATATGCTCAGCAAATTTCAGTTATATGATATGATATGAACCCGTTGCATTTCGATATCTACATGTATGTGTGCGTCGTAAAACTAGAATGAAAGCTGTGTTTGATGCGTTTAAAGTAATTTTTCGGTTATTCTTGGTTTATTTTTTTTACACTATAAGTTAATCCTTGAACCACTTTAAAAGTAAAGCCTTTTCATGCGTTCATTTTTGATAACATGGATTCAATCATAAGATTTAAACGGATCGTTTATGATTGTTTCAATTTAATATTTGATATGAACTTTAACATTAATGTTCAAGTTGTTTCATGATACATTTTAACATCGTCAGCCGTTATCTATTTTCCTATCTGTATCAGTGGACAAAACGAATATTGTTGTCGGTGTATGTTTATATCAGAGCTGCATTATTTGCAGGCACACTTTAAACATACCGCCATGTCTAAGTACATGTCGTGATTGTATATGTAAAACATATGCTTAGTGATTTTCATGTAATAATTTATTTGTGTCTCAGAAAGGTGTAATTTTGTTGCTTTGATGGATATTACACTATACATTCGTTTAATCATTATTGTTTCATGTTTTATGGCTAAAACACGAACACATAACATGACGAAATGAAAATAAACATAATTAAATACAAAACATGTATAAGATTACGTTTCATTTCGTTAGTGCGGTTGTAAATGTGGGTTGTGGGACAAACAAGCATTATTGATACATTCAAAATTAATAAATTCACAAGCACTAATTAAACAAGAAAAAAGTATGCACAACTACATTCACAACGACTATACTTTTCTAATATGATCTACAACTTACAGATATCTCAGAAATAGATAAGTTGTACCATTAGCAACGATAATACAAAAAACAACATTAAGAATAACTGCATATAAGCAACTATTACTTAAAGGGTTAATACATGTCTAGCGACTCAAGTCATATAAATCGATCATTACCATATACATTTGAGTGTATCAATCAATTCGCAGCGACATTAGTACCTTTACAATGTAGACAATGAAAGCATTCAATTGATAGAGGCAAATATACTTAATGCATCAAAACATTTACATTTACATATATCTTTATATTGTCTTTGCAAGTTGGTCAAATGCGACCGCAGCGATAGCGGTGGCAGCACATTAACAAACCAAAAACTACGTCCAGAAACAAACATAAATACGCGAGCAAATGAATTAGCAGCAATGTCATTACTAAGGGAATCTGAACATATATACATCAAACAACAAAAAACATTGCGTATATTAATTCACCTCAGCATCAAGAATATAATGATATACATAATCTCGTATAGAAATAATTATTTAAACTATCTTACATTTAAACAAAACTAAAAATATAATTCAAAGGTTAACTACCCGCAAAACATATAAATGTATCAACAGCAATAGTAACGCTTTCAAAAAAGTGAGTAAAAACAAAATCATAACTAACGGTAGCAGTAAATTGAAAGCAAATTCGAATAAACCTTTTAAACGGGTACGATATAACTGAACCACATCTGCACAACATGAGCCGCGTCATATGAAAATGGGTATTATGCTTCAAAAGACATGCGTAGCTCCAGACCATTGTATCTTGAAATTTAAATCAGTCTGATTTACAAACTTATACATAGCATTGCACTAGTGTCGAATAAATGTTTAAAAAAAAAACGTTTAATTATTGAGTATAAAAAACATCAAACGAATGCATTACTCTTAGTTAACACCTTCTTTAAACTTTAAAGACGATGATGTGCGTGTGGTACTTTTGATACCGACATACAATGTTAACCTGCTTCAACATAAACCGTTTGCCCATTGGTACCCAACTTGTTCATAAACGTTGGCGCATTGTGAGGCCATGGTAGAGGTTTGCATTTACATCACAAGGACTACTAACTAGATTCAGCAAAACACATACGGAAATGATGTAACACACTGGATAGGATTAAACAAAATTGATCTGACTGCCCCTAACGTTTACAGAGGCTTTTATTATGAAATGTTAACATTGTTTTAAATCAGCATTACATCCGCGTTTCGTCTGTTCATATGCATTATATGAATACTACAACATTGTGTACACCTTTATATGGATCTTTTATAACGAAACGACAGACAAGTGTCAGTGAGCTAAAATAAGATCACATTTCCTTATTATATGTTTCTACACAGTAAATTATAATTGCCAAACAGACGATAACTCGCTATTTAAACATGAGAGTTACATGTGCAAGTTAATGGTTATTGATCGATGTTATCGTTTTACATCAATATACTATTTAATACATTAACTATATTTTGTTCGTGACCACCTTCCATAATCATCCTCTGGTAAGCCTCCCTTGTAATCGCATACCCACGTCTTCGTATTGCCTGTTGAATAAAATCTGTCTCGTCAGTCATGCCGATGAAAAGTATGTTTATGGATATCAGCTCAAGCATCTCCAGTTCTAGTCCTCCCCCGCTGTACCATCGTAGTGGTTCTGGATGAGTAATTAGGGCTTGTCGTATCTTCGGCAGTCTCAATATGATCCTTGGACCTTCGTTCATCATTTCATTAATTGTAACTATCCAAGTTCGCTTCTGGTCATACTCCAGATCACATGCTGCCATCAGATTACTTTCCGGAATCATGTAATATGGCAGCTCGTTCGTAAAAGAGCAACTCTTAGCGCATCCAATCCTTCGTGAAGCCAGTGAAACAGACTTCGCTCATGAAACAATGCCTGTGGGTTATTTTCAGCTATCCATAAAACAATCTTTTTCATTGTGAACGATGTTACCTCTTTCTTACGTGGTTTTAAGACATCATTCTTCACCATTTTTAATAAAACATATAGTTTCACCTGAGTGTCGGTAAGATGTTTTACAAGTACGTTTTCTCCTGTATTGAAACACATTCTCAATTAAACATGCTCATATTCAGTGCCTTTAAATCAAACAGGAGTAACGAATGCTCCAGGTGCTACAACCTCCTGAACAACGGAAGGTGTTGGCCTGTTGCAAGGTCTTGTTGCCCATCTTGACAAAATGCTGGGACAGTACAAATGAAGTGCATGTACGAAATCGTGATAGATTGTTCCTTTAAATATTAAAGGCCATGATGGTCCGGCACGTTCGTGTTGTTCCATTCCTTCCGCACGTTGGACCACTCATTAACATATTTGTCACTGCTCAAGATTGTGCGACAATAAACATCATCACACAACGAATTGAACACTCGAATGGGAATCGTTGTACCATATCTCTCCAATAGCAGTCTTCAATGTCCGGGGTAACTCATATAACTGCACGATCTCAATATGGTTATCTCTAAAGGAATGGTACTTGAATCAACACCATCTTCTAAACAAATTACACCTTTTGTTACTCGTATAAAGTATATATCGCTTTCTAGGAAGCAGGGAACACCCTCAGCCTTGCTTCCCGTGGTGATCCACGTTGCCCTTCCACGCGACTGTACAGTCCTCAGCCTGTCATACGCCTTGTAGGCGTCTCTCCGTGCCTGTCGGATGTGAGGCCCATATCCCAGAACATTCATTAAATTACAGGTCTCTGCAGAGGAGATTTCCCATTTAAACTGAAATGTGTTTATATTAAATATATACAAAGTTGAATATACAACATAACATATTACTGCCCCATCGTTTTGAATTATATATGATGAGGCTTAAAATAAGAGAACGGCGAGGTTTTCCGACGAGCAATTTTATTTGTGACGAGCCTGATATTATACATAATGATACGGCCTTAACATGTTGTTCTGTTATCATACATCGAACCACACTTTTGTAAAGAAATAATAGCATACAATCGGTAACGATGTTTTGTTTTTATGAACATTTAGTAAGGCGTTTGACGGGTATTCCATTCGTAAAAAAAATTGCTTGCTGATTGCGTTAATTTGTGTGTATAATATATATAAATCTATAATACATGTTGGTATAAAAGTGTTCATTAATCTGATTCGATAAACCGACCACAATCTCATAATAGGTAATCTCATGAACGCCTTCCGACATATTATAAAAAAAAATCAGTTATATGCGGTTTATTAAAGAAATTCAAAATGAACTACTTTCGCCTTGCATATTATATACAATTTATAATGTAAACTGCACATTTATACATGCATGTGTTTATCCAACTTACTATGTCACTCACTCTATCATTGAAACGTAATTAATATCACATATGTCGCAAGTCAAGGAATAAATCAACTGACTCTGTTCTGAGAAATCAAGTTATATTTTAATAATGAAACAGTTTAACTAAAAGCACTATATCTAATTATGGAAGTTTCTCCGGAAGAAAAGGAACTACAATGACAGCTATTCTCAACAATTCACATAGAGAGAAATCGGTTAAAAATGGGTCTTACCATTTATTATATACCATTCATGTATTAAACTGAAATAATAATCGTTCAATAGCTTGAATTTTAACCAATGTACTTTTAAAAATAAATATACATCTTTGTGTGTACATTTCGACTTTATTAGGATAACAAACTGAGTGGTGCATTTTCATCAAATGCTTAATCTGAACAGCAGAGAATAAACCTATAGTTTGTCAATAAACCCTGAATGTGAATACATTTTTAAATTGAAAACGCAGTCTTAAAAATCAAATTAAAACAGTCCGTTAAATCTCCAAACATATTATAATATTGCATATATATTTACACAAAACGTCAAAGTTATAAAACTTAACTTTAGTTGCGTTTGTTTGCATTTGGAATTAATTATAGCATCGATTAATATCACATCATATAAGATCTTTGATCTGTATCGAGTACTCTGATGTCATTTGCACAATTTTTATGAATGAACTCGACGTAATGTGTTTTGTTACGTATGGTATTGTATAGTGATCGCAACGTGCAGACTCTTACGGTGGAAATACATTTCTAAGAGATTAACCCAATGTCCCATTCCCACAGACGATGAATTTTTCGCTATAACAATCTGCGGATATTTATCTGTAGATCACGCAATCTTATGCAAATAGCATTATCTTGGATGAAACTGTTAAGCCCCATTAACACTCAAAATCAACGAATATTTCGTAAAATATTTCGTAGAATAAAGTTAACCCATAAACAATAAGTGTTTCTCATAGCAGTAGACAAGATTTCAACGTAGATGTCGTCTGGTAACAAAGATGTGTCAGCCTGTGAAGCTGCTCTCATTTGGTTAGGATCGACTTCTTGTCTGGGCTTTAAATGGACGGGCAATTCTTTTACGCTAATATCATTTGCCCACTCGGATAACATTGTTAAGATAGAAGCGCCTCTTAGTATAACAACATAAAGAACAAAGATAAACAAGTTCACGATTTATAAGTACATAACTAATGCACGGTACTACACAAAATGTGTGATCAATACAGAAGAGAGCTTAAAGAATTACATTCTTGGGGGAATAACGTTAGCGACAAAAAAAAAACACATTTACAACGGCTTAAAACAGGCTTCACCAATATCACCAAATACGTACACAAGTTTTAGATATCGACACTGTCCGTGCCTTAACCGTTCATCAATGTGAAAATATCATGACACACAATTCAAAAGACGAAGAAACAGATATAAATCGCGTCATATAATAATATTATATACTATGGTGTTACTAAGTTATGTGGACAATTTCAGCATAGTCAATAGCCACCCAATCAGGTGAGCTTTAAGTACATGGTTGTGCTTACACAGTTGAGCGCTTGAAGTCTATCGATCGACCCATTGCGCGGAGAAATTTCTAAACTTCGTAGAAAACTTAAGTGGTGAGACCTATAAATTATTCAACTGCCTTTGGTTAAACGCATGGTAAATGAGCTCGAACAGCGGAAGCCCAGAATGTATCTCAAATCAACACTGACTTTCATCTTGAACACATCGGATCGCAAAGTTCGCGCCATGAATCTTATATCCTACCAGTACGCAGTTCTTCTGTATGTTGTGAAATATATAAACGGGTTGAACAGGTTTAAGTTCTTTAAAGGCAATGCTTATGTGGGGAAAAGTATTGCTGAATTATCATCGCGTCTTTAATCGCGTTGGCGTTTCCAGCACCATTTAGTGTACTGTTTTCTGTAGCGAAGCAAGTGGATGCGGTGCAATCTTCTTTTCGGCTGTCAACGGTACATGTACAGGCTGCAGGAAACTAACTGACATGTCATCGGCGTTGGTAGCGTCATGAGCAAACGTGTACCATCAGTTGGGTAAGGTGCTTGCATTTTTCATAATATATGTTGTGTATTTCGCATCAAAAATGGTTCACAATATTCGAGATGCATCGGTGCTCAAACAGAGCTTTGATAAACGTAACTGGTAAGTCTTAAACAAGGTTAAGAGCGCGGTCGGTGGTAAACATCAGGATAGCTTGTATTTTAATGTGTTTCTGCGCTCAATTTGTTATGGATTATTATGGAACAATAGTTTATTTACTTGAAAATTTTAGCTTTCACCTAAGATTGCTTCTTTCTCCAATCAAGGACGTTTGAACTACGCATACGAATTTCCGAGAAAATAATATGTAAACTATATTAAACAAAATTCATTCAAAGGATATAGAATATATACCATTAATTGAAATATTTTCTAAGATGTAAAACTAAAAACAATTCTTACCGTAACCACATTCCTTTTTAGTGAATGAAACCTTGCAATGGCACTTCGGAACGTCCAGTTACATGTTGGCCGTCAGCATAAAAATGAACTACACCAACGCAAAAGTTTCCGTTGTATTTGCTTTATTTTCTGCCTACCATTCAACTGCGTAATGAAATAAGTTTAAAACAATAAATTAATCATGTATGCAAATAATCATTTACCATATATCAGTATTACATTTTTATTGTATGTTTTTTATTATTTAAATTCTTTGTCCAGCATGGATGGTTTCAAATAAGTACATTCAATATCAAGCATACTGAGATGGTGTGTCGCGCGGAAGCGACGCAGGCTTCTGGTTCAAATATCAATGCCTGAAATTTAGGTCAATTGTCATATTGTTAAAAAACATTCAAAACATTGTGCGAGAATAATGTTGTCCAACATATATATTTTTTTTTAATTATTTGATTGAAGTGATGACCATTAAGAGACAGAGTGGGGTTTGAAATAATCAGGTCTATGGAAATATAGTCAATGTCAAATTGCAATTATAAAAACGAATTTTTCACGGCGTGAACATATTTTTGCAAAACAAATATAAAAAATTTCAAATAAAGTTTGAAGATGGAAAGCATGGTAGGACGGCATATCCGGTGCGAGAATCAAGTCACTGTTTTAAAGTCAGGTTCATAATGCACATTTCCAAGGTCAAATAATCGGCATGCTTAAAGTATTATTGCCATTTATACTGATATTTTCAAATATATTTTAAGAATGAAGGCAAATACATGACATAAAAATGACATGAGGCATATTGTAATCATAATGGCCTATGTTTAAATTATCCCATTTAGTGCAATATAAGTTTAAGTGCAGAATATTTAACTTTCGATATGTGTGAAATACATTCGATGACCCAAAGGTTGAATTGAAGTTTTGTTAAATATTTATTTCAAATAAATACTCCTCGTTATTTTTGAAACTGTTTAAAAACATATTCCATGGACACCATAAAGTACGCATGCATTTAATACGTATCGTGTAACCCTAGTAAAATGCGTATTATATGGCGCAGGTTTACTGCCAGCTGTTTGATGCGCACGTGGTGGTACATGACAGCCAAGTCAAAGACGCAAATAGGTAATAGTTGTAATCCGGATTTCCAACATTTTGGAAAAGCCCATCTTATCNCTCTGAAAGACCGTTCTTATGCGTTGACCTTTTCTTAAATTATCTGAATTTCATTAAAATGTTTCTGGTGTTTAATACAACTTCCTTCCTTGCTTGCTTGCTTCCTTGCTTTATTCCTTGCTTCCTTGCTTGCTTGCTTTCTTGATTGATTCCTTGCTTCCTTGCTTACTTGCTTCCTTTCTTGCTTCCTTGCTTCCTTGCTTGCTTCCTTTCTGCCTCTTTGCTTCCTTCCTTGCTTGCTTGCTTCATTGCCTCCCTCCCTCCCTCCCTCCCTTCCTTGCTTTCTTTCTTCCTTCCTTCCTTGCTTCCTTGCTTCATTCCTTCCTACCTACCTTCCTTCCTTCCGACCTTCCTTGCTTCCCTCCTTCCGTGTACTTTTTTTGTGTCACTGCATACGAACTACCATGAATATTTTCTGTCCTGGTCTATATCACTTATTTATTAATAGGTGTTGCTTGGCCATGGATTGGAATAACCGATACAAACAACACTAATAGATTTCTGGTTGAACATTCTGGAAAAATGGTGAACTACATGTGCTGGGACCCGACGCAGCCAAACGACATTTACGGCAGCGAACCATGCACTTATTTTGGGCGTAGTTACGAATGGTCACAATCATGTCGTATGTGAACATGACTAGAAACATGAATTGTGGATGATATTCGCCTTGTAACCGAATTATTCGAATAGTTGATGTATGTTTTAAACTTAAAACTTTAAGAGAAACTTTCAGTACTCTGGAAACGATTTGGTAGGCGTTTGATTTACCCTTACTGTCATATAAATAGAAAAACAAATACATTTAATCATAAATACCAAAGCAATATATTCAACCCAGCCCAGTAGGTTTGCTAGCTGACAAAATGGTTCTACAAAACAGTTTTATAAGATCCTGTGTCAGAAATATGCAATAATGTGATGATTACTCGAGTTTGAAACAAACATATTAAAATAAACAAAATATGACAAATGACAAACACAATACAATGTTATAGGATTTTAGCATTTCAGGTTAGGTCGGCTTTACCTTAAATCGCCAATTGTATGTCTAAATTTAATATGTGCTGGTTACGTATGATTGCTTTGTATACTTTCCTGTTATTATATATTTCACTTGATATATTTATATGACACATATGTTATGTTTATTTTGCGTTATTGCGTAATTGGCAGTTGTGTTAAAGTGTGAGGGCAATTATAAGTTATTGTTACTATTGAGTCCGGGAATGTGTCTGGTTTGTTTCTGAAAAAAAAATCATATGTCTGTGTCTTCGAATACAAAATTGCACATGTTTTCTTTTCAGTCACGGTAGTGATGTTTTTATTTTAACGAGCGCTATACTTTTAAATTGCTAAATTATAGTCAATAACACTTTGCGTTGGATTTAACTGTGTTATATTTCAAAACACCGATGCCGTATATTAAATGTTGTCGAGAAAAACGAAACAATCCACAACCGAGTAAAACAAAGCCCAACATATGTTACAACATAACAAATATGTTTGGTTGAAAGTAAATTCTTAAACTGCATTTTACAGAATACTTATCGAAATACTAGTACTTGTGGCTTTAAGGTAAATCTGGAGAACTCGACTTTTATAGGCATCCAACCGGTGACCTGCAAATTGCTGGGCGGATATCCATTATACCGCTGCAACCAAACATTAGAAAATGAACTGTGTGTCATTTACCATCTTGCTTTTTTTAATTTGTTTGAAATTAAATGTGCGGCTTTTTGTGTATAATAAAGTAATGTATCAGATTCAACATGCAAATTGTATGACATGTGCACGGTTTGTAATATAATCAGACGTTTGCCCTTTAATCCTATCAATATACATCACTCCGCAGTGTTGACACAGCCCACTAATAGATGTGTAATTGTGAAACATTTTTTACATTTTCGCGAACATTCTCTCGTTTGGAATTAAATTGTAATTCTTTTTTTTTCGGAATACAACTTTATTAATTAAGACAATATCGATCGATGTCTTTTCATTTTGCATCTTACTGGTGGCCTAATTGTTTGAGGATCAGTCAGGTTAAACTCGAGCGTGCTTTAGTTCTAATCATAATGCTCTTAATGTGGGTTTATAAGTTTAACAGTTGGGGATGAATAGCTTAAATACCTGTTGTATCGTAAATACTTCATACGCTTGGGTGGTTTGACCAGCATAGAAGGAATTAGTGGCATATAATATGAACATTGTTGGACTTTGAACATTAATTTGCTTAATAATGCTTTCTTGCATGAATAAACACTCTGCTGACTAGTGGATATTTCACATTAAAATGTATATCCACATTGCTTGAATATTCCATACTTAACATAATTCATGTAATTTGATTAAACTGCTGAAATTAAAAAATACATGTACTGTCACAATTCTGTTTTTATTGCAACTGCCTAAACTTTAGCAAGTTTAAAAGTAATAATACATTTTATTTTTAATCAACTGTTTCTGCACAAAAACCCAAAATTGAAAAAAAATATGATCCTCATATTTCCTTTTATACAAATTTCTGAGGTTTAAGGTTATATACAATTTTATTAATTTTGCTGAGTTTGTTACGAACAATTTAAGATAAGTTTTTATCATGATTTTAATAATATATAGTTGTTACAATTAATCAATAATGAGTATGTCCCTACGTTTCACATATTCTAAATATTCAGTGATGCTGTTTTATTATTTATTTCAAACACAAACATCACTTACATAACAATCTCCCACATCGTATTATATTTTGTGTTAAAAAAAAAAACACACATTTTTTTTTTCCTTAATGCGAGATTCAAACCGTAGTTGTTTGTCGAATGAGTAGTACATATATGCTACTTCACCACTCGGGTCTTGCTTAAAGCGGTTCTATATTCATGTGTTTTATAGTTAAACTCCTTTCTGGGAATAAACAAAAATAGGAACGGAACTTCGTCTTCATACTCAGTTCCTTTACATTTTGCATAGAACTTTATCAGTTCGATATTCGCCCATCATACTCTTAACAACAGTTAACAAGAAGTGAGTGTGTATGTCTTATTATCTTCAAACTTGATATGTTGAATTCAGACAATGGTTCGTCTTCTCGTTCATAACCATATGTCTAAACAAAGACAAGTATTTATCAGTTTATATATGTACCAACCGATAAACAAAAACGTTGTTTTTGCAGGCAAAATCCCGAACTTTAGACGTTTGTTCGTGTATGAGTTGTAATAATTTTGGAACAATTATAACATGTTTGGTTTTTCTAGCCTCCGGGTCAAAAGCATGAACCGTAATAGTCCCTGCTTATAAAATAGCATAACAAGGATAACATGACGTAAATGAAAACAAAGTAACGCACTTGTATATAATGTATTTCACTTTAGGTTTTACAAACTCAATTTAAAATGCGACCACTTATAGTGAAATAACTTAAACCATCTGATGGCATTGCTCGGCCCTCTGTGGTTCGGATAACTTGACTTCTTATGGCGGGATAGGGCAGTTAGGGTCGGAGTGACAGCGATGCCAGTAGGCCTGCTGTTGTTTGACGTATGCCTCGTCATAGCACGTCATTGGTGGACAGCAGACGCCGCTCACTGGTCGGTAGCACGCAAGACCTTTGAACAAAAATAATGGACCGTCAGGCGAGAAACTGTAAGATCTGAATAACAATTGATCGTCGCTGACTGAAAAAGGGGATTAATGCATGTGCGTAAAGTGTCGTCCCAGATTAGCCAGTGCACTCCGCTCAGGCTTATCAGGGACGACACTTTCCGCTTTAATGGATTTTTTTGTTTAAAGGAAGTCTCTTCTTAGCGAAAATTGAGTTCAGGCGTAACTGCACAGGCTTATCTGGGACGGCACTTAACGCACAAACATTTTACCCCGTTATTTCAGAGCCAGGCTCATTTCATTTTAAATGCACGATCAATATGTCCAGGCCAAATACTCAACACAGTGCAAGCCACTAAGCGTATTAAACTTAGTAAACGTAAAATAATTAAATGTTTAGGAACTTATACACCGATGAATGAATAACTGACTCCGAAATGGGCTAGATTGTTGAAAACTCGATTAAATTAAGGGTAAAAACAAAGTCAACAAATTTAAAATCCTGTCAAAATTACATTTAAAGCGTATTAACCGTTCTTATTTGAATCTGTGGTGGATAAAATGGGCACGCGGTATTTGTACCCGGATATTAGATGGGTTGAAATCACATACTTACTCTTGTTTTCCATGTAATATAACCATAACGAATAGTTCATATAAAATATGTGTACAAAAGCTTTAAAATTTCGCTTTGTAACAGAATTCCTAAACCCCTATAATACAATTTAATTGCTTTCATCAATCCAAAATTCGTTTGAGTATTTTTATTCCGGTGTTTATTGACCCCTTTGTTCAGCGCAAAACGATCATCTCGTTTTGATCAGACACTGTCCGGACAATTACTAACTAACAACATCGTATCATGAACCACTTGTGGCAGAAGAATATGTGATCACCAAACACAATTTATTATACACCCATGTCATCTCTTCGTAGTGTATTGAGCAGTTATTTCGTAGAGTAATTTAAAGCCAAAATACTTAACTGTTGTTTCAATTAGATATGCAACATATTGTACAAAATAAAAGACATTTGCTCACAATACATTATCAGAAACTATTAACTGTTTAGTAGTATCCAGATTAATCATAATAATAAAGAAATCGCTAATTATAAAATTTACGTCTAAACATGTAACGTATTTAGCGGGTAACGATGAATTAAAACTCCGTCATTACAAATAAGAATTTTATGTTACGGACTCGTACGAAATCCCATCATTAAAACAAGCAATTACGTTTTACCACAATGGGGGGTAAATAATAGTTAAAGCGGCGACATCCATACGGAGACAGTTATTTTTCGCCGTTTTATACCCTTTATTACTTTTGTATAATTTTTAAATGACGCTCACTTTCCAGTCATTCACTTTTGTTCTTTGTTTTCACCCATGTTTCAACACGGCACCTGACCTTTGTGAACAATTGTAATGGCATGTGTTTTCTTATCGTAGAGGACTTTTCGTTATTGTGGAAAATGGCGGCCAACGTTTCAGCTATTTTCTCATAATATGGCCGCGCTAAATTAAAACAATCCTTGGAAAAAGGCAAGAAAAACTGTATCTCTTTAAGCTCGAGATTAATTCAAAGAAGGTTGTTTTATACACAGATAGGACGAAAAGTAGTAAGTGGTGAACTTACTGATCTTTTATTATAATGCATTTTACGGACTAAATTCGTGATATGAACCCCTATCCACATTGGCAAAGTCGAGTTGTATATATATATATATATTATAGTTATGTATAGAATTTTATGAATTCTCTGTAGACTTGCGCAAATAATGCAATATTGAGGTTTCAAGAAAACTTTTTGGGACAAACACTTATCAACGTGTTATTATTTTAAGTTTACTTTCATGTTGTTGTTGTTTTTTACTCCACGCGGAATACCAACCTGTGTCACACTGGCACGAGTTATCACACACCTCCCCTTTCTGGGCCCTCCTCGTGCTGCACGTGCCGTTCACTTGCGAGTTACCCTCGTGAATGAAGTGGGGTCCGAAGTGACCCATCTGCTGATCGGTGACCACTTGACCATCGTCACTTCTACAGCACATGCCCGTGCCGCATTCGTAGGAATTCTGGCACGCGAGCGCCACCTGGCTACTGAGCTACAACAGTTTGTCATCATGTTAAATAAAGTTTCCATTGCATAACGCGTGAACGATATTCGTCGGATATTACATGAAGCAAGTTAATACTATTCAAATATTAAATAATGATTGATTTTGATAGCTATACATATATATGATATGTGTTGGTTTCTTGTCAGTCTAATAAGTGTGTAATACGCTATATTACAAATAGTTTGTATTATCTAAGTGTAAAAAGATGAGTACCAATAAGTACCAACTTATTAATTTATTTAGAAAGAAAACCACACATAAATGGGCTGCGCTCTGGTAAAAAGGGTTTTAATGCATGTGCGTAAAGTGTCATCACAGATAAGCCTGTGCAGTCCTCACATGCTAATCAGGGATGACACTTAACGCTTTTATGATATTTTTCGTTTTAAAAAAGTCTCTTCTTAGCAAAACGTCTGTTTATGCGAAAGTGTCGTCGCTGATTAGCCTGTGCGGACTACACAGGCTAATCTGGGACGACACTTTACGCACATGCATTTAACCCTCTTTTCACAGAGCGACTCTCAAATCGTACTCACCAGCCCCACGGCCTGTAAAGAAAAGAATAAAACGTTAGTAACCAAACATACATATACAATAAACGAGACAAGTGATCTCGTTTCGGTAAGTTATTTATTTAAATTCACGAAAATAATATTGTTTCTTTGCCGTTTGAAACATTGATTACTGATTTTAAGCTTCTATAAACAACAATAAATTATAAAATAATTTAATAATATCAGACTTACCAATGGCAGTAATAATCGGCAAGTTATAGTGGTTTTTACAATTCATACATGAATAATTTATAATCAAATAATTATTTGTATTAACTCATTCAGTTGTATGTTCGTTTAATAGTTAACTGATTTATTTATTTATAAATGGATATATTAACTTAATAATTTATTTGACCTATTGAAATCTATAAACAAAGAAGAAATACGTACCAAATATAGTAATGCTACTAGCATGGCAGGAGTGAAGTCTTTGAAAGAACAATTCGGTCGAATGTTCCAATTTAAATGAAGACTCCACGTTATCATGTTTGTCTTATCTTTAAGTCAGGAATGTCCTACCTTTGGGACAAGTATTATTTGCACTCACAGTCTGAAGTTTGATCAATTCACTTCAAAGTTTTATTTCGTTTTATTTCCTTATCTGCCTCTTATTCACGGTGCCTATACCACGTGACTTTTTAATATCTGTGTTGGGAGAGTAAAGCGCGACCCAGTTAACATGTTTAAGGATGTCTTTTTTAAATAGTTCACCATTTTAAATGGGATAAAGTGGAGAACCCGCTCATTTGTGATAGTTTTCTATAAGTTTCATAAGTTTCATGATTTTTTTTAACAAATAAGTTTTTTTTCAGTAAAGTGCAACCGTGCGTTTGTAATATGAAGTCGCCACACTGATCCGACATTTTTCTAACCTCTAACCTCAAACGCGCGGTTGCACTTTACTAAAAAAAAATACTTATTTGTTTTAAAAAAAATCATGATACCTATAGAAAACTCTCACGAATGAGCGGGCTCTCCACTTTATCCCATTAACAATGGTGAAATATTTAAAAAGACATCCTTAAACATATTAACTTGGTCGCGCTTTATTCTCCTTAAAAACGTTAACTGGGTCGCGCTTTATTCTCCCAACACAGATCTTAAACAGTCACGTGGTATAAGCACCGTGTTATTGACTATTAGTGGATTATTTTCGTATAAAGAAGTTAGCTAATGTGCAATTGGCTGATATAATATGAACCTTGTTGGACTTTGAAAACTGATTTGTCTAAAAATGCTTTCTTGCAGGCATAAACACTCTGTTGACTAGTGGATATTTCCCATTAAAATGAATATCCACATTTCTTGGATATTCCATAGTTTACATAATTCATGTTATTTGATTAAACTACTAGAATTGAAAAATACTGTCACCATTTTATATTTATTTTATATTTATTTTATATAAATTGCAAATGCAATTTCAAATGTAATCATAATGATTATGACCGTACGTTACATATTCTTAAAAACAATATAAAAGATGCTTCTATATTATTTATTTCAAATACAAACTTCACTTTCATAATTATCTCGCACATCGTATTATATTTTGTGTTAAAAAAAACAGGTTAATAAAAAAACTATTAATGCAAGATTCAAACCGTATATTTTTCTTATTAGTTATACATATATACAACTTCACCACTCGGGTCTTACTGAAAGCGGTTGTATACTTATACGTTTAAAAGTTTAACTAAAAATCGAGGGAATAAACAATAATAAGGACGAAAAACAACTTCGGCGTCATAATCAGTTCCTGCACATTTTGCATACACTGTAGAACTATTTCAATTCGATATTCGCGCATCATACTCACTGATAACAACAGTAAACAAGTGGTCAGTGTTAATGTATTGCTATCTTCAAACTTGATATGTTGAATTTAGACAATCGTACGTCTTACTTGTTCCTATCCATGTGTCTAAACAAAGACTAGTATTTATCAGTTTATATGCATGTATGTACCAACCGATAAACGAAAACGTTATTTTTGCAGGCAAAATCCCGAACTTGAGACGTTTGTTCGTGCATAAGTTGTAATAACTTTCGGTTGTATTAATTATAACATGATTGATTTGTCTAGCCTCCATGACAAAAGTATTAACCGTAATAGTCCCTGCTTACAAAATACCATTACAATGATAACATGACGTGAATTAAAACAAAGTAATGCACTTTTATATAATGTATTTCACTTAAGGTTTTACAAAATCAATTTACAATTTGACCACTTATAGTGAAATAACTTGAAACCATCTGGTGGCAGTTTTTGGCCGTCTATGGTTCGGATAACTTGACTTCTTATAGCGGGATAGGGCACTTAGGTTCGGAGAAGCACCGATTCCAGTACGCCGCTCACCGGTAGGTAGCACGCAAGACCTTTAAACAAAAACAATGGACCGTCGGGCAAGAAACTGCTAGATCTGAATAACGTTTCATTTTAAAGGCTAGATCAATATGTCTAGAACAAATACTCAACACAATGCACACAACTAAGCGTATCAAGGCTACGTACACGTTAAAGAACTACATTTGTAGGAACTTATACACCGATGCATGAATACCTGACGACGAAATGGGCTATACTGTTGAAAACTCCATCAAATTAAGGGTACAACAAAAGTCAGCAATGTTTCTGTAAATGTATTGCATGAAATCGGTTGGAAATCAGATAACTAATTTCCAGCGGTTGTATCAACATTGTTTTGAACCGTCAAAGTAAGTGTTGTGTTTTATTTCGCTGTTCTGCATGTGACCACAGTTGACAGTTGAAAATACAAATAATTTATGAAGTTCGTGTGTTTATGTGCTTCACATCAAATAATAGTTGCACAGTTTATTGGCAATTCGGCATTCTGCCTTTATATAAAAGATAATGGGTTATTACAATTAATCATATTTTGAGTTCAACTTAAAACAAACTAGTTTCAGTTTATAACACCATATCTAAATAACAATCTTAGATTGAATTAGTTCTAGATATTGCCAGATTGTTATTACTATTTTAAATAATTACTTGTCTTTAAACCTATTCTCATTAATAAGATTAATGAATAAGGTTTGGCACCAGCTCTTAACGAATATTGTGGTGGTGTTTTCAATCCATGCAAATACAGGATCCATCTTTCCGAAGTAATATAAAGTAGATTACATAATTCATCTGAACTATTGAAAACAGTATTGTTATTTGTGTTGCAGTGCTTTCTGTTATGTTTCTGTATTAATTTTTCTGTGTATTATATACCTAAGTTATGATATGCATAGTATAGTGGTGACAAATCTGTTTGTTCATTATTCATTAAAGTTTATAAAGTGATTTACATCATTATTTGTGAAACGTTAATAGGTCGGCATACAGAAATAAACATTAATGTTTAATTTCACTCTTGTTCTTCGTTTTCACCCATTTACAGTGTAATACAAAGTTTCAACATGGCATCTGACCTGTGTGTACAATGGTGATGTCACATGTTTCCTTATCGTTGAAGACGTTTCGTAATTGTGGAAAATGGCGGCCACCGTTTCAGCTATTTTCTCATTATATAGTCGCGTAAATTATACGCTTTAAGTGTTCGAAAAAAGCAAGAAAAACTGAGTCTCTTTAAACTGGAGATTAATTCAAAGGTGTTTGTTTAATACACTCATCGGACCAAAAGTATTTAGTGTTCTGTTAGTGGCGACCTAACTGTACTTTGATTTATATTTATATATGTACATATATATAATCGAACGAATGTGGTCTTACTCATATATATATATATATATATATATATGCAATATTGAAGTTTTAGGAAAACAATCTTGTGAAAAACACTAATCAATTTGGTATTATGTAAAGTTTACTTTCACGTTGTACTTTTATTTCCTCCACGCGGATTACGAACCTTTGTCAAACTGGCATGAGTTATCACACACCTCTCTACGCGGAATACCAACCTGTGTCACACTGACATGAGTTATCAAACACCTCTCTATGCGGAATACAAACTTGTATCACACTGACATGAGTTATCACACACATCTCTATGCGGAATACCAACCTGTGTCACACTGACATGAGTTATCACACACCTCTCTTCGCGGCAAACCAACCTTTATCACACTGGCATGAGTTATCACACACCTCTTAACGCGGAATACCAACCTGTGTCACAGTGGCATAATTTATCACAAATCTCTCTACGCGGAATACCAACCTGTGTCACACTGGCATGAGTTATCACACGCCTCTCAACGCGGAATACCAACCTGTGTCACACTGACATGAGTTATCACACACCTCTTTACGCGGAATACCAACCTGTGTCACACTGGCATGAGCTATCACACACCTCCCCTTGCTGGGCCTTCCTCGTGCTGCACGTGCCGTTCATTTGCGAGTTACCGTCGTGATTGAAGTGGGGTCCGAAGTAACCCATTTCCTGATCGGTGACCACTTGACCATCGTCACTTCTACAGCACATGCCCGTTCCGCATTCGTACGAATTCTGGCACACGAGCGCCACCTGTCTACTGAGCTACAATATTTTTGATTACATGTAAACTAGAATTTCAATTGCATAACGCGAGTGCGATATTCATCGAAATAATACATGAAGCATGTTATTACTATCCAAATATTGAATAATGATTGATTTTGACAGCTATAATTATATACTTGTATGATATGTGTTGTTTCCTTGTTAGTCTTATAAGTGTGTAACACGCTTTATTATACATATTTTATATGATGTTAGTGTAAAAAGATGAGTACCAATGAGCACCAATTTATTAACTTATTTAGAAAGAAAACCACATATAAGTGGGCTGCGCTCTTTGAAAAGGGGTTTACTGCATGTGCGTAAAGTGTCGTCCCAGATTAGCCTGTGCAGTCCGCACAAGCTAATCTGGGATGACACTTTCCGCCTTAACTGAATATTTGCTAATAAGAGACCTTTTTTAACGAAAAAAATAAAAGCGGAAATTGTCATCCCAGATTAGCTTGTGCGGACTGCACAGGCTAATCTTGGACGACACTTTGCCCACATGCATTAAACCCTCTTTTCAAAACGCGCGGCTCAAATGGTACTCACCAACCCCATGTAAAGACAAAAATAAAACGCTAGTAACCATACATGTTCAATTAACGATACAAGTGATCTCGTTTCGGTAAATTATTTAATAAAAATTCCCGGGAAAATAATATTGTTTTGCCGTTTGAAACATGTATTACATATTTTAAGCTTCTATAAACAACAATGAAGTATAACATAACATTTATACTATCAGACTTAACAATGGCGGTAATATTCGGAAAGTTATTGTGGTTTTTAAAATACATACATGAATCATTTATATTCAAATAACTATTTGTTATTTATTCATTCATTTATGTAATTGTTAAATAATTAATTAATGTATTCATCAATAAATGGATATATTTTTTTAATCATATATTTTACCCTGTGAAATTAATAAACTTCCGATTACAAAATACAATGCACGTACCAAATATAGTTATGTCGCTATCATCGCAGGAGTAATGTCTTTGAAAGAAAAAAAATCGGTCAAATGTTCCAATTTAAATTAAGCCTCCACGTATATCACGCATATCTTATCTTTAAGTCAGAAATGTCCTACCGTTGGGACAATTCTTATTTGCACTCAAGTAAAAATATCCCCTTTTTTTCCCCTGATTTTTTGAAAACGCGACAGTCGACAGGCGATATTAGCAGCGATATTTGAACAGTACAAAAATCGAGTGTCGCCTCGAGTGTCGCTCAAAATATCGAGTATCGCTTCGTGCGTCGTGTGTCGCGGTCTGAAATTAGACCTCGATACACGAGATTCGGATAATATGGGCGATATTTGAGTAATAAAATATCATGCGTCGCCGCGACTGTCGCGCAAAATATCGTGCGTCGCTTCGTGTTTCGTGCGTCGCCCTTTGAACGCGAGACACGACACACGAAGGGATACACGATATTTTGCGCGACAGTCGTGTCGACGCACGATATTTTGCGCGACAGTCGTGGCGACGCACGATATTTTGCGCGACAGTCGCCTTTTGGGCTACCTACACAAGGGCGATATTTCGTGGTACATTCTCGCGCGTCGCTTCGTGTATCGCGCAAAATATCGTGCGTCGCCGCGACTGTCGAGCAAAATATCGTGCGTCGTCGCGACTGTCGCGCAACATATCGTGTATCGCTTCGTGTGTCATGTGTCGCCTTTGATGAAAGAAGGGCGAGACTATAGATGGCACTATCCGGATTCCGTACATATGCTTATATATACCATGTGTGTAGGTTTCGAGGTTCTAGTGCTAATAGTGTAGGAGGAGATAGTGGCCAATGGGGGTTTGGGTGTGGCCGTGTCAGAGATATTCACTCATTATTTCGGGTTATTTTAAATTAACTTCCTCATTTCTACACCGATTTACTTCAAATTGATACTGAACATCTCTTATGACATTACGGTCAATCTCAACTATGCNACCCCCCCCCCCAAAAAAAAAATAAAAAATAAATAAATAATAATAATCTGTGCCAATACATCCAACTTCGACAAATGCTTTAAACAAACTACCACACTGAATTATTCGTAGTACACAATGGAGTTAAGGAAAGAACTTAACCGAAATTCAGCTTCTTACGCAATTAGTCTCAGTTCCTAAAAAAAAACATTCTATGTCAATTTTAGTTTTTGCAATTACTTATTTTGATATACCTATTCTCTACCACCAAATGCTCGACCACTTCATTAAAGTAAACCACCCTTTTAACGTTCAACTATGTAAAGAAATTAGCACTTTTTTTGGAGAAGAGTCAACAATTTGTAAAATTGCTAACGACTAATTTATTTATTCAAAGTTTCNCCCCCCCCCCTCCTCATTACGTTCTCTCTCTATCACTGATATTTCACAAGCGGACATTCACCAAATAAACAAACAAATGAAACTCCATTTTCGACTTTGTCTTGGATATATTAAATGTCAATCTATACCTTTTGATTTTGATGATACCTATTGTCGAGTTTGTAATGCTTCACTTAAAAATTCCAAACCAAAATTCAAAACGTTTGATACTCTTGCTCATCTAGTACTAAGTCGAACCCCTTCTTGCCTTAGACCGTACCATATCCGATGTTCCTATCAATCTGTACAAAACGGCTTCAAAATTTGTAAATTATGCCTTCGTTCTCAAAAACTTATCAACTGGGAATTAATACGTAGACCTTTCCCCATGTATGTGTATATGTATATGTAAATAGTACAGTGTATGTTGGAACACAAACGAACATAGTTTAGCAAAATAAGTGAATATTAAAGTTGGCTATACTTAATATTAATAACTAACTCCTTAATTTTAACAAATAGCACTTGCCACTCCCTTTGTTTTCCAACAAACATTATCATGTATATGAACTTATTTGTAATCATTATATTACAGTAAGAATCTTTTTATACTATCTGTATATTTCAACCGTTTTGACTATAATATCGTTAGATTTATATATGCATGCAGTATAACCACGTTCATATTTATACATCCAAAAAAAATCGGATTGTTTTATGCAAATAAAATAAAACAGCCCATGAATTAGAATAGGAATTCTAATTAAAAGAAGGAGGGGAAGATGCAATCCAATCGAACATTACAATTCCATGATATAATGTATTATCTCATTTTTATCTTTAACTTATTCTAATTTTAATTAACCATTATTAACACAGTTTTAATTAATTTTAATTATCAGAATTTTAAATAGTTATTGTATTATTTTAGAAACGCCTATTTTTATGTTAGGAATTGTGCACTTTATTTTCTAATAACAATGTATCAAACAGATACAGCATTTAATTTATAAAGTTATAGCAAAAATATTTAATACATAAACTGAGAATAAAGAAAAAATATACTCAATTAACAAATGAACAAATAGATGAAGGAAAAAAAAACACAGCGAACAAATATATCTCTTTCGGACTCAATGACCCGCGTGGGTTACTTACCCAGGTAGATAAATACAAACAGAATGATCATATAAATAACACTTCACCCCGGAGTTTTACCTTTGTGCACTTTTACTATAATGAATAGAAACAAGAAATATCTTTAAAAAAGATATACGGCGTTGATAGTTCAATGAATTAGATCAAGGATAGCAAATGTCTTTTTCTGTGCAGTTCTTAGCTGCATCACATGCAGTACGGGATGTTACGCGGAGCTTTCGCGGCTTATTTTACATTATTACATATTGCTGGTCATATACCTATAGATACAAAACAGAAAACCAAAAGAAGAATGGAAGTGAAATTAAAACATATGAGTCAACCGGCCACACGCGAAGTATCCGTATTTATAGGCGCGTTCTTCGAACAAACCTGTTTTAATGGTTTGTCGGGCATTGCTATTTGATTCGATTATTAACAGTATCGAGAATCATCGCGCTCATGCTTAATACATTATTGTAAAATTAATCAAAAATAATATTTATCATTGTATTGTTGAAAACACATTAAGAATCTATTATTGACATACCATAATTATATTGCTGAATATCTTCATTTAACATATTTCTGGTCTAAAGAAAATTCCAGGTCACCTAGTTCACGGATAGCGTCTTTATTATATAACGATTATTTTACTGGCCGCGAACTCCGGTGATGACCTGTATATAAACTCTGACATTCACACACTCGCCGCGAATTGACCCGATACCTCGCGGGTTGAAATGCAATGCATTAAAGTGAGGCCTCGCTTCCACTGCTCTTTATACTTTTACATGTTAACATGTTGACAGGAATATGGAAGTAAGTACTAAATATGAGAACATAGCCTTTAAGTATAAACGCTTTTGCCCTGGCAATCCTCTGAAAATAAAAGGTGCACGCACAAACTGTATTGATGTCGAGAATTGAGTGTAAAACTGTTCTATCTATTAAGCCTTTTCATTAGAGATAAAATTGTTTCATGCAGTAAAACAGTGTTACAAAGACGCGGATATGTTTCCAATGTTCTGGTGGTATACTCAACTCAGCCAATGGAATAAATGAAGTGTATTCATT
>VMBQ01007780.1:0-31725 GCA_007657795.1 Dreissena rostriformis | reverse complement strand
TTCTTTCTTGATATGCGTGCATTGTATACCATGTCTTCAATTTGACAATTTCAAGATATGCCGGGTTTGATGAGAGTTTTCTAAAAAGGAAACATAATATAGCTTTTGTGATTTGTACAATAATATGGTGATTCGAATCTAAAAGAGTTCAATCAGGTTTTGATGGATTTGAGGCCTTTTCCCATATTCGTAAACAAAATCGGCTGATTGTAATAACTACTGTACTTAATGTACCTTTTTGTTCCGAAGCCACGAACAGTGCTAAAGTTGTACCAGTTGTTTTCGAGTAATATAATTGATTTCAGACAGATTGTTTATTGTGTATCTACATCCATTTATAGACTTGTAAAAAGACCAGTATAATAGAATTAATTTTTAATTTTTCAAAAGTTATTTTCCTAAATGTCTCTGAAATCACAATGTAAATGTGCGATTTTAAATTGTGTGCTCAAATTACCTGAACAATGTAAGGAACGTGTGAAGCGCATCATGTCGGGCTGCCCACCTGGTCTCGCACAGCGTTGCAAGTTTTGTTCTCCTACCCATCTCTTCTGTGCCCACGGGGTCAGTCTCCAAGTTCTCCTGGAACCGCAAAAGCCGTTTGGCAGAGTAGTCAAAGGCAAACGCTATTGTTTGGACAGTTGCCATCATGTTCTTAGCGTGCATCGAGTCGGAGGCGAGTATAATGGCGAGATTCAAACAGTGCGCCTTGCAGTGAGTGTATACAGCTCTCGCGACGATGGCTTGGATGCGAGCCTGGACCCCCTTCTTCTTCCCGGACATGTCCGACGCACCATCATAACCTTGGCCGCGCATTTTTTGAATGTTTACGCCAAGAGCTTGAATTTCTCGAGGAAGGCATTTGACAGAGCTTCGCCGGTGGTAGACTTGCATTCGGCAAACCCAACGAACTCCTCCCGGAGACATACTTTCTCTGCATCGTAAAATCGAACGCAGAGAGCCATTTGCTCCATAGTGCCAGCATCAGTGGCTTCGTCCGCCATGAATCCGAAGCAGAACGACTTGTTGCATGCTTTGACAATATCTGACGCGATCATAGATCCACATATTTCAATCAGCTCGTTCTGGATATGTGGGGATTAATACATTGTCTTACGATCTCCGCTTTCTAGGTGTCCTCTCATGATAGGGTCAAGTTTTGCATGGCGTTTCAACAACGCTCTGAAATTTCCCTTTTCCTCATCGTCACTGACAGGTAAAACAAAACACAGTTGCATCCACGATGCCTACAAGAATGTTTATGTTCTTCTCTACAAGAGCGTTGTAATTTGCATTTAAGGTACACTCAATATTTTTCTTTTTACCTCGTTCAATTGCTAAGAAATCGTCAGCCCTTTCTAATCGTGCAATATGATCAGGGTTTTTCTCGTATTTCTACAGAGGGAATAGTTCTTGAAATATTTCGGTTTAAGCGATCTGGAACCTTTGTAATGAAAATATTTATTGGTAACAAAATAAGATAAGTAACGTGTATCGCTATCTTTGGTGAGCAGTGAAGCAAGCCTAAAAAATATCCGCGCGTGAGCCATTTCAAATTTGTTCACATAAAATATAGTAACGCGTTTCTGATGGTTTAAACCTTTGTCGGAACATAGCAATTATATTTAAAACTGTCATACCTCAGTTTTTTTTACAAAAATATGATAATTTGGAAAAGATTTAAAATGTCATCAATTTGCATGCACAGAGGACACTAAGGTTTAATCTACATAACAGGGAACGTATACAAATGAACATTTCTCCAGTCAGCAGTCAACAATTGTATTTTATCTGTACTGGATGTTGGCTGGTCTGATTTTCCGTCGAAAACATCTCTGTACGGGGGCGACATCAAATTAGCAACTATTCTTAAAATCGCCCGCTTCGTAGACAATCCATTGGGATACATAGAAGAAAACAACGATAACGCGCAGTCGATAATAATGTTATGTATAGTCACCACCAAAAGAAATGTGACCTCGCAAATGGTAAATCATGCGTTTTCTATGAAGTCGAAAAAAACAAACTTAAAGACATTAACTTAAAGAAAACACATCTCTCGCATAGAAAAGATGCCTAAACCGGGTTAGGCATCACATTTTATTGCATTTTTCGATCACTCTAATTTTGTATGTTTTTCCAAAAAGCGTACGCACGTGCGTATTTGCGTATGCCCAGCTACGCCCCTGGATCGGATGCAATGTTAAACCAAGAAATAAGTTTATTACACTTTCGGGTGTTATTAAAATTCAAGTCGACAAGCAATTGTAATAATGTTATAACTTTATTACAATTGAGTTTGTATGAGAACACCTTTTTGGTCATACATAGGTCGTATTACCTTATAAAGATACATTTTTATATACATGTATACACTATATTTTTCAAAAATCTGTGTTTGAAAATGCGATCAGATGCAATGTTAAACCATGAAATAAGTTTATTACACTTTCGGGCGTTATACCAATTCAGGTCGACAAGCAATTGTAATAATGTTATAACTTTACTACAATTGAGTTTGTATGAGAACACCTTTTTTTTGTCATGCATAAGTAGTATTTCCTTATAAAGATACATTTTTATATACATGTATACACTAGTTTTTGCAATAATCTGTGTTTGAAAATGCGATCAGATGCAATGTTAAACCAAGAAATAAGATTATTACACTTTCGGGCGTTATAACAATTCAGGGCGACACGCGATTAATTGTAATAATGTAATAACTTTATTACACTTGAGCTTGTATGAGAACACCTTTTTTGTCATTTATATGTCGTATTGCCCTATTAATATATATTTAATATACATGTATACATTATATTATGCAATAGTCTGTGTTTGAAAATGCGATCAGATGCAATTTTAAACCAAGAATTAGTTAACTTCACTTTCGGGCGTTATTACAATTCAGGTCCTCACGCAATTGTAATAATGTAATAACTTTATTACAATTGAGGTTGTATGAGAACACCTTTTTTGTCATTGAAAGGTCGTATTGCCCTTTTAATATATATTTTATATACATGTATGCATTATATTTTGCAATAATCTGTGTTTGAAAATTCGATCAGATTCAATTTTAAACCAATCAATAAGTTTATTACACTTTCGGGCGTTATTACAATTCAGGTTGTCACGCAATTGTAATAATGTAATAAAGTTTATTACAATTCAGGTCGTTATTACACTTCAGGTTGTAACAATGCTTTCTGTTTTCTATACGCTTTCTGTTCTGTGGAGAATGGCTCATACTTGCAATAAACATGATATGAAATTCAAAAATGATGAAAACCCGACATTATTTATTGAATTTGTATTTCAATAGCAGCAATTACTTCGTTGGAAGTTCATCTTATCACATGTTTCTAAGTGCGCACACAACCAACCACCACCCATCCCAGCAAAAAAAAAATCCTATTTTTTTGGGACCTCTACGTGGTGAGGAGAGAAACATGTACCCATTATGCAGATATTTGTTTTCTGCGTGAATGATACATGGCTAACACCAAACATTACACATTTCGCTACTTTATGTATTCCATATTGCATGTACCACAGAGTACATGTTTTAGATAAAGTATTGTTCTTGGCATTCTTTACAGATTGGTCACCTACCATTGATTGTTACCAGCGTTATTCTTTTATGATTGTAAGCGTTTGTGCCGTGATAATCTTAACAACTGGCCACTTGCAATAAATTAAGGATCATGTATCTCTGTTAAATTGGAATATTGCTAGAGCAAATGGAGCTACACTGCTTTATATTGTTTGTTGGAACGATTCAATTAAAACAAAAACGTTTATTTCATTGTCGTTGTATAATATTGCAGTGCGAGAATCAACTGTAATGTGTCTAATAGATTTAAAGACTGCTTAATCGTGTTTATTGACCGTTCAAAGCCGGTTATCCCAGCTTTTTTTATAATGTATACTGTATGGTGTATGTTGTTTTTATCATGCAGTGCAAGCAATACTGCTAGAGCATTTGTAGTTTCTTTATATTAAAATCCATCGAGTATCATATCATGGTTTAATCGTTCATTGGTCGCATTTCAATATTTATATATACAACAAAAATAAAGTTTAAAGTATAATAAGTTCAGAGCATCTAGACATACCGTCTATACCACGAAAGAATATTATTACACATCAGGAGGCCGTTTTATCAACAGATCTTAGCGGGATCTTACGTAAGATTCGTAGGATTGTGTCGTACGCTTATCGTAAGTACGGCAAACCGTTTTATCAAAGAAATCGCAGCTTAGATGTCGTTAGAGTTGTGCTTAAAGCTTCGACTGGGTAAGACCACTCTTAGCGTTCGTAAACTTTCGTAAACATGGCGGCCGCACGCGCTTTAGACGATGGTCAACCAAGAGTGATGAGAATGTTTCGAGAAAGAAAGGGTTTTAGCGATCTCCGTGACGAAGAAACATTGTTACAGCATGTATGTTTGATAACGTTTAATAGATTCGCTATATCATTATCTGCATTACTCATCAAATCGAAATGAAACTTATAATCTTGGTATAGTTAATTGTTTAGCCGTTAAAAAGGTAGTTGTTACTGGTTGAGTCGTGGGTTCTGTTTCATTCGTGGGTATAAAAATCGCGTGAAATCACGCGATAAAACGTTCGCACATGATGCAGTTCGTTACGGAAAAATGTTTTGACACGGTCACCATTGTTTTCCGATCAAAAATGCGTCAAAAACAAGTAAATAGTGTAATTCATCATAAGTTGATAGGTCCTTATAAAATATTTCCTCGTTTATAAAGTGTTCATATAGTGTATCAAAGTAACACAACATCGTTTATTAAGGTTTGTTTTCCATGCTACATCGTCTGTTGACATTTTTGTTCACAAGAAAATAACCTGTCCTGCAATATCAGTTTAAAGGCTTTTTATAGTATGCAAATCTTGAATTTCTGGCAGCCAATCAGAACCCACGAATCAACCGGAAGCTTATTTTCATGATGTTAGTTTGACACTATCAACACAATCGATTATTTTGATGTTTAAAGACGATACACATTTGGAAAAAAGCAACAAATCTTAAAGAAGAAAGTTTAATAATTATTTTCATAATGATTCATGGTCATATATTTATAAAATATTTGTGATGTAATAACTTTATGAAAATTACCCACGACTCAACCAGACTATAGCATAAGTATTTAGTTATATTTGTTCAGTATGCATCAAAACAAATGTTTTATGGCATCGTTTAAAGTAAAACAGTTCATTTGTCATTAAAACTTGAATGTTAAAGGGTGAACTAGAATTCGGATAATGCATATTTCGGAAGCTGTTCTACAAGTTAGTTGTCTACGCAATTTACTACAAATATACCTTTTTCGCATAAAGTTTTGTATCTAATGATGCACTGTATACTATTTGCAATATCTGCCCCAACGATTATAAGTCGTAAACTTTGCAAACCAAACATTATCAGTGTTCTGTCACAATTAGATTTATGAATTGTAGCTACAGAGTACAGTATATGTATATGTGCTGAGCTGAGCAACATCAATCTCACACTGCACGGTGAGATACAGGGTAGCAAAGTTGTATAATGAAGTTACGCTTTTGCCCAAAGTTATTTTTATGACCCTGTGAATTAAATAGATGACACAAAATTTCAACAAAGTTAAGTGAATTCCATTTACACATATTAAAGTATAGTTTATTTGCAGGTTCATTTACATTGTGTCAAAATGGTTTGGGTCAACACATGATGCCTCCGGCTTTGACAGCTGTGGTTTGGACTTGAAGGTATGGAATTTAAGAGACCTTGTCACAGATTTTGGCATGTATTGAAGTTTGTAATTAAATTTGATAAATGTAAACATTGGTACTAAATAGCTCAAGTACAATACAAGAAAAAAGGTAAAAGAAAGAAAAAATAGTAATCCTCAACAAGGCTCGAACCACTAACCCTTGGAGTAAAAGTCTAACAATTAAACCACTCGGCCATCCGTGATCTTATGTATTTTATACATTATACAAGCAATCCTAATGATCATGATGTCACAAAATATAACGATAAGCATATAATGGATATTTTAGAGCATGGTTAATACTGTTTCCTCGTAAATCTCATAATTTCAACGAAAATTTGCAAATCTGAAACAATTATGTCAATTTATCAAAATATGAAAAGGTCCCTTTAAATAATGTGTTTTTATGGATATATTATATGCGTACATATAGAGGGAATATTGGCTAGGAAAAAGTTCAATGATTATACAATTATTTTTGTTACTAAATAAACCCGCATAACTAAAACATAATGTTCTTAAAGCGCAAACATAACATTTTAATTGCTTTCAACGACAGAGCAGATTCATTTATATTACTTTATGTCTGTACAAACTGTATCAACACATAAAATATGCATATCAATGTTGAATTTATAATTGAAATTAATTTAAGATTGCATTTAGCTTATGAGCATCCTATTACTACCTTTATAAACCATTTAACCAATGATAGTTCCAACTTAAACTTAGCTTATTTTAAATTTGTCATTAGACTTTTCTGGAAGAAAACCACAAGGGACACCTACTGGGGGACTCCAGCTATCAACAATAGGTACCACAATGTCCAGTCAAGTGGTTCGATTGTCTTTGAGAGGGCTTTTGGACTGCTGAAGAGTAGATTTAGGTATGTAAATTTACTACATGTATGTTTATTCAGTTAAAACAGTTAAACACAGTAAGTTAATCAACATATGACACCATTTAAGCACAAAATAAATCTCCCCACAAAATATTGGATAAAAAAAAGTGTGATGATTAATGCCTTACTCTTTCGAGCATAATTGTAATCGTCACATCTACATCATAACAATTTAGTTAACGTACACAGTGGAAAGCCTTAAGCCTTTTTTCAAGTTTTGAGCATATATACACAAGTTGTTTGTACTGAAGAAATTTGTCTTTTAATGACTGATGGACGTGACATCGGGGCATCAGTGAAGGAGACACATGTAGTTAAAAAAAACATTTGATACAGATTTTAAAGTTGCCTTCATATGCACGTGCATATGTTGATAAAAATCGATGCTGTAGATTATGGCAAATTTTGTTTTATGAATTTATTTCTTCACCCATTTTAGTCTTTAATTTAACTAATATCTGAAGATGTTCATCAATTAAATAAAATGCATAATAAGCATTAGTATTGATAATAAATTGGATATTGTAATTAAATCACAAGTTAATATTGATTGTTATTCTTTATCGACAGGTGTCTACATAAAACTGGAGGTTGTTTATTCATGAGAATCGATGAATGCTTTCAAGCAGTGGCTGCATGAATGTGCCTGGACAACTTATGCATAGATTAGCATGTGCCACTGCCTGAACAACTTACTCAGGCACAGGAAGTGGATGATGTTGTGCACAGTGTCCCACAACAGAACCAAAATGCAGCAGCTTCTAGACAACACATCATTAACTTATTTATGTAGTTGCTGTGTTATGCTCACATGTGCACGAAGTGCTATAGGCGAGTCATTGTGGTCTGTCTATGTCCAGCGACATGTGTTACTATTCAATATTCGACTCTATGTGGATGAAAGTTGGTCATTATGTTTCTGTTAATGATATATAATATAAGTTAATGATTTCTTGTCTATGAGCTGCTGCATTTCGATCAAGTGTGGTCAAAATCTTTGTAAAAGTGTGGATATTGACAATTTCTGCGTTCTTTTGTGGATTTTTTTCATTAAGGACACACTTTTTACAATATTCATTTATGCAATGCCTACGATGATTACATGTTTCCTTTATATTATAACAAAGTGAAAATAAATTCTACTCCTTTAATTTTTATCTTTGTAACATAACAAAACAAGGTTTTCACCAACAAGTCTACAGCTAGGGAACAACGAAGTGGAACACTATCTGAAAATGAAATACATTTTATGTTTTAAATTATTTGCAAGGCAAGTGATGAAATAAAAAGTTAACATTGTTACATAAAGAGATGTGGTTTCTGTCTGTTCTTTTAAGAGCATGTACTGTGTATACTGCACATCAGACGAGGTTCTGTTGGAACAAATAAAAAACATATAAAAACTTCTTGAGAATGAATTGTATCATTTATGTTAAGATGGATTGTTGATTCATTATAGCACATTCATGATCGTACACTTCATAAGTTAATGTTTAATTTTCATGGAACTCACATCCTTTTTTTTCTTACTGGCTCATCTGACTGGGCCTCACATGCGCTGTTTCGAGGAATTCCTATAATGTTTATATATGAATGAATATGCCTCTTAAAATAAAATAAGTAATCCAATATGTTATTTTAGCTTATGTATACAAGTTTATTTATTTTCTACAATTCCATGTAAAAAAAACAATAACGTTTTTGTATTTACTAAAAACAAATGAATATTCAGTTGATTTTTACATTTGGTACTGTGAAATGTGGTTAATTTTTTTTGTAATAACATTTATGAAATTAATCACCATATTAACTTTAGATATGAGTCGCGCTCTGAGAAAATGGGGTTTAATGCACGTGCGTAAAGTGTCGTCCCAGATTAGCCTGTGCAGCCCGCCAATCAAAGACGACACTTTCCGCTTTTATTATATTTTTTGTTTTTAGAAAGACTTCTTAGTAAAAATCCACTTTGGGTGGAAAGTGTTTTCCCTGATTAGCCTGTGCAGACTGCACATGCTAATCTGGAAAACCACTTTATGCACATGCATTAAACCCCCTTTTCACAGAGCAGAACTTGTATGTAAGTATACGCAATATTTTTATTTTGGTATTTTGTGAAATTACTTGTATCTAACGATGAATATGCATTACTTAATATGGACAATCGATCTTTATGAGCTGTCATACATGCAAACATGTACATTCAATGACACAGATATTTTGATAGAATGCATTTATAACAATGTGAAATATATCTGTCACCAAGTAACTTCATAAATAACGATCTTTATGTCACATAATTATTTTGTGATTATGATAACATTGTTTAACCTCATTTATTGTATGTGTTTTGTAACATCGACACACCTACAAGAATAAATGTGCTTACTTTATACTGTTTACTTGATTAGTTTTCTTACCAACTTTTGTTCAACTGATGTGATGGACGAGATCCCATCATTCACACATGGTTGTTGTTGTGCGTCTGAAAAGAAAATACATAGTGTTCAAATTCAAACATTCCACAGTTGAACGAAAAAAGTGATGAATAGATACCAAATACATAAATATAAGTAATAATTATGATATATATGTCAGAATATGTTAAAAAATATTTACATACATGAACTGGACTGGAATGTGTCAATAGATAACAGCAAACAAACAATAAACAACACTGATTATTCCGTGCAAATACAATATAAATGATTTTTATGTATACTCAAAGTACAAAATTTACCTTTTGGTCCCAGTCTAACTTTCATTTTTAAAATCTTACATGTAACTGACATTATGATTTTTTATAATCATATTGCGGTAAGAGTAAGGCAGTAAGTTATAGTCATGAGATTTCATTAGTAAATATACCTTAACGTCTGTCCATTTCTTGATAACTTTGTCTATCTTGCGTCTACAAAAACCAATGCTGTTCACTCTGAAATTGAGTGTTAGTTTTCAGGTTTGTGCTTACAATTAAAAATGTATTTTTAAGCGCTGTACACTGGGAAAAAAAGAAAATTATATGCCAAAAATAAATATAAATTAGGCATCCATATATACCAAAACAAATATATAGTGAAAGAAGCGGAAATGTGTAAGTTGAGAATGTTACTTGAAAAGGGAGATAAATTTGCTCTAAAAACAAACATGAAAATAAAATGTTGTCTTCAAATGTGGGGCATATAAATAATGTAAGGATAATTGATTGATACTCGAATACTTCTGCCAAAAACATTATGATATAAACACACAATAACGATTTGTCAATTTAAAGGCTGACAGTTCCAAACGCGGGAAAATATGATATCGTTATAACAGTACGTGTAACTAGAAAATAAATACATAAAACACAGGGGGAAGTTGCGCAAAAAAAAAAAATATATATATAGACAAGGGACGCAACTAGCTGACCGATGTTTTGACCCGATCAACTACAAAGCCCCGTAGCTCTGTCAATAATTCACCGAAAAGCACCAACTCGGTCTCATTCGATGCCGGGGACATTTCTTTAATTGACCATAAACTTTGTATCACATTCGAGCCCCACAAAATGAACATGCGAACGTCGAATTGCCACAAATACCTTACTAGGACACAGGTTGATACCCAACCGAACTGTGAAATCGCTCCTCCGTAAAGAACAAATTTCGGCATTCGCTACGCTACAACCTCAAACTACTATATGAATCAATAAAATAAACAAAATTAAACAATTACCCGCGAACAATTCGTGCATTACACTCAACAAACGATAGGAAAACGCGAAGTTTGTCGAGGACTCGGACGAAATGTACTAAAGCCGGCCATTTTCATTTTCTCTGTCCGGGGTGATGGGGAATTCGCTGATTGGTTAAAAGTATTTTTATTAACAGTATGTGTAATTTTAACCAATCAGCGACGGAATTGCCCTTTACCCCGGACAAGATCCGCTAAGATATGTTGATAAAACGGCCTACACACGATTGCAGTTGTATTATACAGATTATTACAGTTCTCAGAACGATAATCAGAGAGGCCAATACGATAACTTTGTGTCGTTGTGCGTGTTTGGACGGCGCCAGAACGATACATGCATGCGCCAATGCGACACGTGTGTCATTAATATATCTTTTGTGCTGGCGTTTTAAACCCGCGAACATGAAAACACGCCAGAATGATATGGCATAAATCATCCATTATGGTAATAAACTTGTGCTTAATTTTTAATAGTTTTCCTTTTAATTTCTAGGTGTTTCCAAATTTTGATGTGATTCTTTTCTTTAATGCTGTAGAACATCAATGGGTAGACCGGGAACTATCATCGCTCGTGACGATCAAGGAGTAGCAGAAAAACAGATATATTTGTTTGAAGCTGTACTCCAACATCGTCAACAGGGAACTAATATGGTTGAGTCCAAAGTAAAAAAATCATTAATTAGTACTCGTTATTATTTTCAGAATATTGACAAACTTTGCCTGACTGTATTATTCAGAACAAATGCCAAATTAAACAAAATTTAAATGATAATTTCATTAATATTAGAGAAAAAAAAATACACAACAAGTAGTAATAAAAGACTATGCGGTATTGCATCTTTATGTCAGGTTATGTCAGATTGCATGCAGAACCAATCATTAGACCTCTACAAAGTATTGTGTGAGGCCCTTTTTGGGTTTCGTAAGTGTTGACAATCAAGACATTGATAGACAACAATTGCATAATAATTAGGATCCACAAAACTAAGACATTGTTTTATAACGCGTTATATATTTTTATCATTTGAAAATATTTATGAAAAATGTGTACAATGCTGTTGTAATACAAAATGCGGTTTGTTTTATAAGTTGTCTGTTTATATACTTTATAAATACGAGTTAAAACAATAAACTCCCAAATAAAGGAAAAATGAGAATATGGTGACATTAATCTTACATGCTTTAACCTTCCTTCAATAGAGAAATACACCCTAACAAGAAGTGCATTTTCGATAATATAATACGAGTTTAAACAACGTTGATACATTTATCATATTTTTTTTTAATAAACTGCACACACTGTACAAGTCAAGTTACCATTACCGGATCATTACCCATAGCGGATCACTTTGATGCTCAAGACAGCGTATCGCGATAAATAGTTGACATTTTTAAATGATATTTTGCATACAGCATCTTCAAGTCCTGTTCTTTAATACGAATTGATTGAGTCGTAATCGGAGCGTCTCATTGTCAAACATTTCGGTATGTTTTGCTGACATGTATGTACGACTTTGTTGACTTCCGTCTCTTTTCTAAATCGAGGTTGAACATTTTTTTGCGGCCACATGCTATAACTCTGTTGGAAAGTTAGAAGTGTACGCAATAATTTAAAGGCCATTCAGTAGTATTTCTGCCTCCAAAAGTTCATTTCAGGTTTGATTCGTCCTTAAGATGTGGCAACACCTTACATGAAAGAAGAATTAGGGCAATAACGGATCAAGCGTGATAATATGCGTATTGATAACATATTTTATTAAAATATATGCAAATCTTGCTGATTATTTCAATAAATGATCTCAAGCTTAATGTTTTATTTATGTTCCATGTTCAATATCGATGATTTAAACAATTTACATGGTTTATAAGATGCCCATTTGTTTTCGATCTATTTTGAATTTTAAACAGATAATTCACACAAGAACACCATGTGTAAAGTGTAGATACAAGATCACAGATAGAAAACAATTAATAACAAAAACAAATGAATATAATTTATAACTTGCAATGTAACTTGGTCATTGTAAACAACACAGTTTCGACAGTTCAAATAGCGTGTTAGATGCCCCGTGAGTGGTTTCGATCACGTGATCCGTTATGGCTACAACTGATCCGTTAATGCATGAAATCTGCGGCGAAAAAAAAGGTATCACAAATACATTTTGCCTGCGTTTAAAAATAAGACTATGTTCTGAATCAGTAAGTAAAGGTAATATTTCATCAAACTGGTGTAAAAGAAGTCTCAAAACATTTATTGTTTTTCACCAGAACAACTTTATTACGCTACTGATCCGGTTATGGTAACTTGACTGTATATATGTTTCTTCCAGCTGATCCTTTAAATGAACGCATTAACCTACATCGGAAACATGAAATGCATAATAGATACACGATTATGTTGAACAAGACCATATTCTAATAAAATTGCGCCGAGTATCAGCATCCTGAGTGTATTTTATTTATCACTCACACATTCTAACATGTACGTTTCAAATAATATTAAATCTGTATAAGCTTTCTTCGATTAGATGTTTGATTTATATAATGTTTACATTAAACTTGCATGCATGTTTTGTGTTTACAAAGGGCGTTGTGAAAAGCTACATGCAACTTAATAATATCATAATTGTCATGCTCACGTAATCAAACGTGTTTAATAAGGCTTTTAAAAGAAAACCAGACCCTTATTGCATCCCAAACAGGACCGTAATGTAACGACTGCAGGTTTGGATAAATTCGTTACGCCTATTTATTGAAAAACGAAAGATCATGCAAGTTGAATAACAACGACAAATGTACCACTGAACTAATTGTTAACAATTACTGAGTTTTACAGCGTGCAGGCAAGGCTTCTTCAATGGATCAGATCGATCTTCTATTTGTTTATGCAGCGCAAACAATGAAATATTTTCAATAGAATAAACGACACATTAAGATTTGAACATTGCACATATTGAACAATTTTCACGACACAACATGCAGTGCTTTAATACGTGTTGTTTACATTATTTTTCATTATGTGCATTTATAATACAATGTGCTTAAACAAGGTTTCATCGGTAATAGTGGTAAAACTCAATCTTGATTTATAGTTCAAAATCTATTTCAAACAGAAGTCTTCTTTTGGCTTATAAAGAAGCAGGCTAACGCGATCAATTAAAACTAACACATTAAGTTATTTAAGACTTGAAAAATTGCTTTGAAGTGTGCTATTGTTCTGCTATTCATATATACATATGTGTTTTACGTGGAAGTTTTGAACATGAAAGAAGTTCGTACGATATTAGCTAAGCCGAGTCTTCAAGGATCAAGATATTCATCGTTAATACTTGGAATTGCAAATATTTGTGTTAGTCATATATATTTGTAAGGATGTAACGATACAAAAACATATGGCAAAGTAATGCAATACTCTTAACCCTTATTGCAATTCCTATAAATGCAACTATTACATTTTGAAGAAAAAAACAACATGCAAAACTAGAAAAGTGATAGTTTACATCTTGCACATAATAGTTTATTTCAACATGCAACTTGGATGTCCGTGCATAATTGGCTGTACAAAAAACAAGATGTTTTTGCATTTCTGTCAAGTCGGTAATTTAAAAGTAACCAAGCAATAAACCGCATTTATTTTACAGGCTTTGAATGGATATCGATTGCGATTAACCGGATTTCCGTCAGCGTGATCAGGATGCACAGTCATCATGTGTACAAAATGTAGCTATGAGGTGTTCAGCTCATTGATATAAACAAAAAGGTTCGCGTGACATAAATGAAATAGTATGCGCTCAAGCGCTCACGTTCGCAGTGCTCTAGCTAAAAAAGCTTGATTGTATCATTACGCATGCTTAAATTTTAATGCGAAACTTGTTCATGACACTTTATTTATAATATGTTTAATTATGTCTAAGATGTCTTAACAATGAAATTCCAGCCAGATATCTGAGGACAGCAAGCGTCTTTTTAATTTTATGCGTGTATCCTTTTACTTCATTAAACATTCATATCTTCAGCTTTGGGTGATGAAGCAAGCGTTTTGGTATTTTGCGTGTATCCATTTACTTCATTTAACATTCATATCTTCACCTTGGGTCAATGAAGAATTTATATTACAGGCATCGACATAAATCTTCACGTGTTCGGAAGGATTAAAGTATTTTGGGATTATTACGGAATTTGTCTTTGGTCAGAAATTGCTGTTGTTGTAATTTATGGCTGCTCTGATTTGAGATTCACAGAACTGAGGATGATGCTTATTTACAAATTATGGTATTTGTAGGAATGTAACTATGCTCAATCAACCATAAGAAGAGACCATTAAACAGTCTTTCAGTACATTATGTCCCTTCAATAGACCTCCTCCAGGATATGCTAGCGTTTGGGGAAATCCACTTATCTGTGGATACGAACAAAGCTGACACATCATTTAAATCTCTTCAAAATAACATAAGACATCAATCGTTTCTATTTTAATGAAACCGCAATTGGTGAATAATATGGGTCAGTGTTGTCATTACTTATGCATTAGACGTTTGCTTTCTTCAAATTTGTGGAGATCCGAATTACAACTATTTATCTGAAGATATCAATAAAGTTTCATTTGGAGCAATAATTATATTCTGTGCCCCCTACAATACTATTGACCTTGATACGTTATTTTATCTATGCTATCCACGATTTTGAAGAAAATTATTCGAATGCATTTAAATAGTATGTTCAAAGGTTTTACATGTTTACGTTTTAAGGATTACATTATTAAATAACATTGTTAAAAGTGAAACGAATTTAAAGTTTTATTATTGCGCCATAGCAAATAAAAAAAAATTGTCAATTGCTGGAATGTACATGTACGCTTAAAAAGTTGGATTTACTTTTCACAAACATCGGAACATTGACATACTATGCTACTTGTTTACTTGGTTGTAAGTAAGGCGATATGCTGTCATTTGGCAGTCGCATGAACATTTTCCAAATCAGTGCACAAATCTGAAATTATTATGTTATCATTTTAATTTAACAGTTTATTATGTTAAGCGAGAATATTAAACCTGCATCATTGATACACAATGTTGATGTAATGCGTTACGCATCTTTGATCGAATAGTAAAGATCTCATAATTCTATGCACTACATTTTGTTTATTTTGCAATCGATGCGCAGTTCAATTCGAAATTAGAACTTGATTGGTCAGTCTATTATTGTATGTAAATAACAATGAAACAAAGTGTATCCTCTGAATTGGCAAATGTCATTGTCCCGTTTCGGATATAACAAAATATGAAATTAATGTACTTTATAGATATAACGTTATCTCCAATAAAATATATAATTTTTAATAAAGCTAATAAAAACACAGTCACTCTTTTGAAATAATGATTGTTTATCCAACTTGTTCACATATGTGTCCAAACTAAAAATGAAAGTGATTTGTGTGGCGACAAGGAATATACCTTTTTTATCTGACGTTCAGAAGGTCGGACATTAGAGTCTATGGGCTTATAAATAGAATATTCTAGTATATTCGATTAAGGATAAACGAATATTCATATATTATTCCAAGATTCGCACACACCTCTCGCTGCAATAAATGTTGAATTGCATACAACAGAATCCAATGAGTTTGTAAAGGTTATTGACTTGTTTTAATTGTCTTTGTCAATTCCCAAGTGTACAGATGGGCAGTTGAAATAAAAAAGTACTTTGCATCATTCAAGCATTACTGAGGAAATAAGGAATGACATTTAAAAGAAATTTAACATGAAGAGGGAGAGGGATGTCCACTCTTTCACATTGTCCATCCAGCTTTTTGTTTGACGGCCATTGGCGGCGACCTCCCTCTAACGTGCCCTTGAGCACATTGCACAGAGAGTCGTACCTGGTAACGTTTTCAAACCATGCCAGTTTTCGTCGTTTTACGGTCAACACAAATGGTCCTTGTGGGCCAATAAGTGCTGCTATTATATTCCGAACGTACTCGTTGTTCTTAAGGTCAATGTAGGCGATGCGGAGCAGCGCAGACACCTGTGTTCAAATGGTCTGTATTCTGCGTTATGAATCCGCGTGAAATATCTAGATCTCGCAGCGGAACAGTAGATGGAAACGACTAGGGATGTATACAGCCTGTGCTCGCTGTGGATGCTACTTGTCATCAACCTACTCTGTCTGACCATCGCTGCAGTCGCCATTGCGATTCTTATTTCGACATCAGCTGGAATGGAACCATCCTTCGACAAGGTTGCTCCCAATTATTTTAAAATTGTCACTTCTTCCAGGTTTTTGCCGTTCATGGCGATGTCTGCACTGGTTTTGTTTGTATATTTCGTACTTCTCACCATGATCTTCGACTGCCCGGTGAACACCTCCACCCCGTATGCTCCTGCTCTTTCATACAGCCTGTTGGTGCGGTCTTGACGTTCACTTCGGTTGCCAATCATGAGATCAATATAATCAGCAAATCTCAAGTTGGAGAAGGGTTTGCCACCGATGGAGATGGAGGTGTGGTGGTTTTGGAGGGTCTTCTGTATTATATTTACGAGAAAAAGGTTATACAGGATGGGGGAGAGCAGACACCCCAAACAGACGCCCACAGATGTCTTGAAAAAGTCACCCATCTGTACAATGCGAAGTACCGCGCTGCTGGCTTTTTCGTAGAGTTCGTAGATGACTTGCACCAGCCCTTCGTCAATGTTGAATGCTCTCAGAACCTGCCAGAAGCCATCATGCAACACGTTGTCGAAAGCTATCTTAAAATCGATGAAGTTGTGTGTAAACTACGTGTGTTCTTAAAATTGTAGACAGTGACTTCCAATCATAACAAAAGCATGATAAAGCTATTCAACATTAAAATTTAATAAAATCATACTAAGCTTATTTGTTTTTGTAAAACCACTTTCAAATAAGCCCCACCCTATGAAGTTCATACATGCTCAGTTATAAGAATGGACTTTTGTCACTCACACAAAATGGCAAACCAAGCAAAAATAATCACTAATAAAAAGGACAATGTAAATCGCGGAATGATTGCACAATCTGTATTTCAATAAACGCATCCATAATGATGTTGTACAATATTTTATCAGTCTTAAGCGTCATGCAGTGTAAGTCAAGTGGGTGGGCAAGTTAGTTTCCATCCACGTCAGCCTAGTTCGTGGTCCTAAAAAAATATAGGGAATTTCCTCCTGCAAAATTACCAAACAAAAAGTTCGAGTTCTCTAATAGGCACTCATTCAAACCACAGCCAAAGAAATTATTATGTAGAGCAGTGTCCCATGTGCACATGTCATAAATAATGATGCAGTTTTGCAGGGTCTTCCCTCAGGCTGGTGTTCCGCAGAGAGAGGTTTTGCTCTCGGTCAAACACAAGAACTGATAAAAATATGCAATGCAATGTAACTAAATAAGTTACAATCAACCATTATATACGTAGCATTAATCCCTTTTCCAAACTCATATTATAGCTCAGACCTGTCTATTTTTTTCAGATATTTTTTTGCAAATATTATCGATATTATTTAAACATGAAATCCTTACGTCTACATCAAAATCCTATATGAAAAACACATATTTGTCCCGTTATGACCTTTAATTTATACAAGCTTTGACTAAGCGTTTACAATATGCCTGCACAAAATGATGATTACATAATAATGTTTCATCTCACGTTTTTCAGATTGTAAGTTCTATATCAAGATGCCTTAATGTGTACCATATAGCAAGGTGACAATTTTCAATAATAAAACACAAAATGTTAAATAAAATACCGTACAATACTGGTAGAAAGGACAACTTTGTTTGAACGAAAAGTGTATTTGCTCTTAAAAATTTTCCACAAATAGGATTATTTATTTTTAAACCTCTCGATTTTCTTTTTGTTTTGTAAATAATCAATTAACTTTTAAATTTATTTTTATACTTATTTAGCGATTTGTGCTCACTAACAGCTTCGTAATAAATAAGGTTCACGTAACGGTAATACGATTTACAGAGCAATACTTACATTGTAATTTTACCAAGTTTACATTACACAAACTGGATTTTTGCTTTAATAAATTTAGCTTAGGATAAGCGTAGCCCATGAACTCGTCATTACAGATATGCACAGTCTATATTTATTCTCACCACGAATATTAGTTTCAATGCCGTCGATTAGACACATATACAATATGCCCGCTTATTCAAGTACAACCGTCGTAATTTCAAAGATTTAATGTAAACTCAAAAAGGTTAATGACATTAACGAATCGTACGATGTTATTCTAGTAATTCATATAAGTACATCATGAATTATTTATGGCCGAGATTAAGCCGATCAGGGTCAACATTGAACAGTAACTAAGTTCAAATTTGTGTTCGAATGAATTTTAATCAGTATGGCTCGAGTTGTTAGTCGATGTATGATTAGCATTGACAACAAGTCGCTCAGTCCGTTATATGTTAATTGAACAACTAAAAGTCTCTAACACAGCACAGAACATTCAATTATTGATTTATGTTAATATGTTACACATGCGCAAATAAATTTTCTCTTTTTTAATGTAAGAAAATCAATGTTTGATACCAATTTGTCCATTACCAAGCCAATCCAATATATCACTATACATGGCTTGATTAGAAAGAAAAGGCCATGCATTTTCGAAAGGACACCATTTAACAATGTTACTCAAAATATTTGCCGTAGAAATAATACACTGGTTGTTGCCTTCACATTGTTGATGTTTTTTAGCATGAATACATAGGGCGGAATATGTTAGGCAAGATATCGCTACAGCAAGGTAGTGCTAAAAATGCTGTTTTTCATTTTGCTTTCATATATACCTTCAATTTGATTTAAAAAAAAATATTATGTAAATTGTATTTTATTAATTATATGCATCATGCACCCAACAATGTGTGCTTATCATCAAACTGATAGCTTGTAACCATTCTCTCAGCCATGACTTCCGTTTTGCGCATTTGTAACCTTAAAACGCTAAAAAAAACTTATCGCTTCAAGTCCGGTGATCTTCATATATTATTCCAAGATTCGCACACACCTCTCGCCGAAACTTTCAATCAATACTTAGATCAGCTGGTAGGCGCGATAGGCCTTTTAACGATGATGGTACAAAAAGTTAGATATGAGGAATCAGTGGTCTAGGTATGAACCCAGTTGGAAGGGAGTAATACACTAGTCTGCTGAAATATGCATGCTTGCAGACAAATATAAGCACTCCCGTAGCATCAGCTTTCTTAATATCACATGACTAGAGTCAACGGTTTGCACCACATTTAAATGTAATATTTAAATTTGTTTGGTATTGCCTACTTTACATGAATCTAGTGCTGTAAATCTGGATTGAAAATGAAAAAACTATGACCATTTCATAGTGCATGCAAGAGCCTTAAATTGCTAAATGTTGTAATGAATTGTATAAGTTATTTTCATTTAAATGTCGCTCAAATCTAAATGTTATTAATATAAGCCACAGCCGCTGCCATATATACTTAATTCGATGGGTTTATGTATACATAACGTTTGATAAAATGTATGCATGACATAATACAAGCAGACATATTGCCACAAACAATCGCCCCAAATATTGAATCAGCTTTCCGCTTTCCTTTCCCTGTTTGTCTTATTAAAAAAGGAATGAGTCATTTAAGTGACTTGCATTCCTAATGTCATTCAATCTCAATCGACACTGCATCATAACAAAGGATGTACATTTTTTTTATACGCAGAATTCGTGTGTAATTCAAACTGCGTTCATGTGCATGTGAAACAAGAAACTAAATATTCGCATTGTCACTGTTCCGCGAAAAAGTTTCCGAATAAGGATAAAAGGTTTTTCCGATTTATTAACCTGGCGCACTAGAGCATTCGTATGTCAGGGTGACCGTGACTGATATCTTTCATATTTGTTTCTTCCATGAAATAGTGTTATTGCGTTGCAGCTGCGTTCGCGCATACATAATTGTAAGTTTCGGTTTTGTATAAAATAAAAGATATTATGCAAACTAATGTTTTGTGGGATTTTGTTCTGTTTTATTCTCTTAACCATCACCACGACAATATATTTCATTATTTGTGCGACCTTCACCATGATTATCAATAGGACCGTCACCTCTACTCCTCCAGTGTAACTATATAATTATGAAATTTTTAACAAATAAAATAGTTAATAACATTTTAGGGCGCTATAACACTTAAGTGCGCCAACCATGTAAAAATGAAAAAGATACATTTGGAGGGAACGAATATATCAATAGGGTAGAAAAATCCATCATAATAATAAATTGGTGACTTTACAACAACAATAAGTGCATAACAGGTGGCACAAAAGAGAAGAATTGTAACCGGACCGGGGGAACTGTGACTTATCATCATAAGCACAACACAACTGCATTAACTCTTTTATTTATTCATAAGTCTCAAAATTCACATAATTACATCATCCTATATTTCCCTCCTTCCTATCTTCTATCCTCTGCCTTTTTCGAACTCTATCCAATCCCAAACACATTTTTGTATACTTGTTTCTAACTTATTTCCAACTGACTCTCTAACTTCTAACTTATTTCCAACTAACTCTCTAACTGTTTCTTACTAACATCTCACTGACTTTCTCCCCTTTCAAAACTCTTTCATCCCCAATACCAAGTCAAGCCCACACACATCACTGACCAATCATATCTATCTCTCATTCACCAATCATACAGTACCTTACTTCCTTCCTTTTATTAGATTGTAATTAATTAGCACCTTGTCTAAGAATCTTTAGATCTTTAGTCACAGTCATTATTTTTACCTAGAGCTGACAAGCAGTCTGCATCATGAGTGTGAATTCAACATGAAAAGACTTCAAAGACTGTAACTAACACAATGTTATAACAATTCAGGGCGACACGCGATTGTAATAATGTAATAACTTTATTACAATTGAGTTTCTATGAGAACACATTTTGTTTTGTCATTGATAGGTCGTATTATCTTATTAAGATTTTGTATACATGTATACACTATATTTTGCAATAATCTGTGTTTTAAAATGCAATCAGATGCAATTTTAAACCAAGAAATAAGTTTATTACACTTTCGGGCGATATAACAATTCAGGTCGACAGGCCATTGTAATAATGTAATAACTTTATTACAATTGAGTTTGTATGAAAACACCTTTTTTGTCATGCATAGGTCGTATTACCTTATAAAGATACAGTTTTATACACATGTATACACTATATTTTGCAAGAATATGTGTCTGAAAATGCGAGAAGATGCAATTTTAAACCAAGAAATAAGTTTATTACATTTCGGGCGTTATTACAATTCAGGGCGACACGGAATTATAATAATGTAATTACTTTATTACAATTGAGGTTGTATGAGAACACCTTTTGTGTCATTGATAGGTCGTATTGCCCTATTAATATTAATTTTATATACATGTATGCATTATATTTTGCAATAATCTGTGTTTGAAAACGCGATCAGATGCAATTTTAAACCAAGAAATAAGTTTATTACACTTTCGGGCGTTATTACAATTCAGGTTGTCACGCAATTGTAATAATGTAATAAAGTTTATTACAATTCAGGTCGTTATTACACTTCAGGTTGTAACACTGCTACCTGGCATAGAAATTCCATAGGCATTTTACGGCGAAAATGAAAGGAAAAGGTACAGTTTACATCTATAGCGGCATAGCATAGAACATAGGTCTGAATTGTCCCGAATTATTCTTTTAATATAACATTCTGTCAAACGTCCCGAGAAAAAAAAATAATTTACTTAAAATTGATAATATAATACATTTATGGTTGTTGAAAAGTCATGTTGACATATAGTCATAACAACTGCGACTGCGTACAATTATTGTCAACCCACGGAAGTTCACCTTTTACATGCTATAAACACATTGAAGACTCGTCAAAAAAGTCGGTCTTAATTGTTGAACTTCTTGACAAGTTATAGAACTTATTTGAACATGACTAAACTGTGATTGTGCATTTTATTTTTCGACCTTGAAGTCAGTTTGCTGTTATGCAAAACAAATTTAGACGTTTCGAATGGACATTAACTGCCAACAAGTCCAAAGAAGTTCCTTTGTCGCTGTAAAATATTATGCAAACAAAAAAATGGTTGTCTGACTTCATAGAGATTACTTTGTAATTCACCACTGATTCTGCACGCCATAGAGGTAATCAGAAAAGTAATGAAGCTTCGGGGGTTTTGTAAATTGAACCTGGCTCACATTTAACAAAAGAAGCTCTGAAATCATGTATTCCAATTACGGTGACATTTCTATGACATTTCTATGAGTGTCTCCCAACCGATTAGCCCCAAGATCCGAACACGGGATATGTTGATTGGGGGACTTATCTGCATAATGTATCGCGGCTCTTTTGAAATGTTATTTACTTATTTTCTAAAGGTTTTGTTAGTAACTGCAAACGATTGTGCACTTAAACCATTGCCAGTTTTAGTGACTCTTTGTGGTGTGTTTTGCTCCATACCGTACTAACGAAGATAAGCTGATAACCCTTGATATGGGTTCTGCTATCATTAGCTGATAACCCTGGATATGGGTTCTGCTCGGATGGGGATTGGGAAGCTATACGCGAACCTTCCCGCATATAAATCATATAGACACATCATTTTTTTTTAATTAGTACAACTTTATAAAATTGCAACGTCATTTATGTTGTGTGTCTTTCTATTTTGATTCTGAATATCATTCACTTCATAGTTTAGATATTTTTGGTAACACATTAACTTTATTACTACGCTACCATGTTGGAGTACGATCTTATAGAATATAAGTCATGCATTGCGATGTGTATAAAAACTATATAATACGTTGGGAACACCATTTGCATGAAGCATCAATTTTGAAAAGGATAGTTGAAAGATGTGTCGGGATTAATGACAAAAGTTGCGATATTACTGAAGATTTCATTATCATTCGTTTAACACATGCCTGACAGTGAGTCATTATTCCTTATCTATATGCGAATCTTGTAATGTGGGGTTTTCTGTTATAGTTCGTAATCTTTGTTTTACAAAACTATTCGTGTTATGGAAATAAATGTTTATGTATGTGCTTTTGTAGCGAATGGTAAATACTTATTTTACTGTGAACACTTTCACACAGAGTATACGTTATGTTGTAATATTTCCCATCGTTTTACTCAAGAAAAGAACCTTTTTTGCCCAAATTAAAATAGTTAAACGGAATTGTACACAAAATATAACTAGGTCACAATACTTAAGTACACAAAGTACAGAGCACGCAAAGAAACCGTGTTTCTTGTTTGCTCTTTGTACAATAGCAATCGACGGCATGTAATTCTAAATGACCTTGGTTGATCTGAAGCATGTGTCTTGTTATTGGACATGTTAACCTCAAGGCTATTTGCTTGTGTTTTTTTTTCTTTTCAAATGTATTTTGTTGAGTGCCCGTTGGCGACGGGTAGTACTCTTGTTGATCCTCGCAAACATAAACAGCAACGGAAAAACAAGCTGGAAAGTACGTGTGCATGTTAACTGTTCCACCTGATCAGATTAGATATATCCGAAACCGATCTCAAAAGAATTTATTTTGTTCTGCGTCAAGTTGCTGATCATTCGTTTTTTTTTTTACAGCGACATTGTGCGGGCCTTTTGTACAAAGTCAGCTATGTGTACAATTTTGTTTTGTAGTAAAGACTTCACAGTGATTTTTATGAAGTACTTAAGTTGTTCAAAACTATGAACCAAACCTTTTGACTAAACGGAGTTTTTACTGCAATACAGTTTTGCGGATAATAATAGCCATAAGATGCATTTAATTGCAGTGTAATTTAAGAACAACATTCCACTGTTGTATATAGTCGTTTTCACCATCAATCATACACCCTTTTCACAACGTAATTTAAATTTTAGATATATTTATGCCCCCCCCCCCTTCGAAGAAGAGGGGGTATATTGCTTTGCACATGTTGGTGTGTCGGTATGTCGGTCCGACCACCAGATGGTTTCCGGATGATAACTCAAGAACGCTTAGGCCTAGGATCATGAAACTTCATAGGTACATTGATCATGACTGGCAGATGACCCCTATTGATTTTGAGGTCAAAGGTCACAGGTCAAGGTCACAGTGACTGGATTGAGGAAAATGGTTTCCGGATGATAACTCAAGAACGCTTACGCCTGGGATCATGGAACTTCATAGAGACATTGGTCATGACCGGCAGATGTACCCCTATTGATTTTCAGGTCACTAGGTCAAAGGTCAAGGTCACAGTGACCTGAAGCAGTAAAATGGTTGACTGGAAATAGTAAAATGGTTTCCGGATGATAACTCAAGAACGCTTACGCCTGGGATCACGAAACTTCATAGGGACATTGGTCATGACCGGCAGATGACCCCTATTGATTTTGAGGTCACTAGGTCAAAGGTCACAGGTCAATGTCACAGTGACGGGAAATAGGAAAATGGTTTCCGGATGATAACTCAAGAACGCTTACGCCTGGGATCACGAAACTTCATAGGGACATTTGTCATGACCGGCAGATGAGCTCTTTTGATTTTCTGGTCAAAGGTCAAGGTCACAGTGATCTGAAGCAGTAAAATGGTTGACTGGAACTAGGAAAATGGTTTCCGGATGATAACTCAAGAACGCTTATGCNACAATTAGATGCGATGTAAATGCGATGCATTTTTGTAAAGTAAGTTGACACTGTGCTAGGGCCCGGCACGTCATACGACGGATTAAGCTCTCGACAAAAGTCAATGAAACCTTCTCCATTTACAATGGAAATAGGTCGGAGATCTTGCGCACACATGAGGGCTAATTTCTCTGTGCAAACTATCCATTTTTGCCGAGACAACGTGGGTTTGGCATAATCAGTTAGCTTCCGCTGCTGTTTCTCACTATCGACTGCGGACGTTTTAGTTGCATCCAGTCGCACAGACTTGTGAACCAGTTTAATGTGGTTCGCCATGGTCCCCGTACTTCCACCTTTGAACGCCAACTCAGCTGCACACAAGTTACATTTAACCTTTTCTTTTCCGCATACTTCAATTTTAGTAAAAAAAAGTTCCAATACGGAGATTTTTTTGCCGCGACCTGTCTCGTTCGCCATATCTCTAAACATGAATGCCGATGAAGAAACGGCGGGGAAATTTCCTCGAGTACTTCGTGCCGACGCGCGTCGAATGTTCAAGATGATTCGGGGCATGCTCATGCAACACATGGCGGGGAAAATGTATAGAACACATCGTGCCGACGCGCGTTATATATTCAAGACGTCTAGTCCGTACATGGTGTATTGTTATGTTTACGGTATTGTGAATAAGGGCCATTGGCGCACATGATACAAATATGAGTCGTTTTCGGCAGCTGTTAATAAGCTTTGCAACGTCGTAACGAAATGAACTAAAATGTATTATGTTGATATTGACTGCCGTTTAAACGTTTACTGATTTTGTAAACGTTTATCGGCAAAACACGAAACGCGACCGTATAAACGTATAAACGTGATACCCTTAGTTGACAGTTTCTTATTTTCAATGTTTAATTCATTATGTTTGTTTATAGTTGTCAATTAATAAAATAGATGTATTTAAAACGTATCGCGTTATTGTTTGATATTTCAGTGGCTCCATATAATTGGGATCCGAAAGACATGGCCAGTGCCGTTACAGCCGTTAATAGCGGTATGTCTGTTCGCCGCGCTGCAAAGTAATATAATGTTCCCAAATTGTCTTTGTTTGATAGGGTAAAGGGCGCTACCTGGGGTAAAAAGCCCAAAATGTCCTCGACTGATGAAAAGGCTCTTATTTAGGCCGCCACTACACGAGCGGCCAGGGGTCTTGGGTTTAGTAAAGGGAACTTTTTAGAAATTATGCTGTACATTGTATTTATCTTAAGCTTGAAAACACAAATCTTCAATCTTCAACTAGTTTTCGATACCTGATGGGCTTCATAGACGTTCATATCCACAGACGCTAACACACGTAGTGCATTTAGCAAGGCATCGTTACTATATAGTTACCCAATATTAACCTGATACTCATGAATAGTGTGAAAATAAATTTAGCGAAACCTCGCTGGTCTAGTATGGAGACCACCAATCGAACTGGTATGCACCGGGAGCAGAGATCGAATCCGGGTCGCCGAGCTTAGAAGTGCGTGTATCAACCACTGGTCGATAACGTAAGCATACAAGTAATTTTACATATTTTAAGTAGATTATTTCATTTCAATATAGACCAAATATTGAAAAAGACATTAATAGAACACATAATTATTTGCATTATTGACTTAAAATAGTATTAAACCAATATATATGGTCATTTTCACTGACAACTCTCACTCAATATCAAAACTGTCCGACTCACAATCGAACTGGGGTAGTTGTATACAGCTACACATATAGGCAAAATCTAAACCGTTTTGCCTGCAAAAACGGTTGAAATGCGTAGCGGGAATAATAGGCTGGGTACCAGCATGGAGAAACCGTCCTGGCAGTTCTAAATATAGCTCAATTCCTTCGAAACTGAAAACACTGTCCGACTCACGATCACTTTACCCTAGTTGTAACAATACTAGAAATACAAACACAAAAATTTCGATACAAATATACTCGTACTTGATTGAAAAAGAAGACTTTGTATTGATACTGCAGGTCTAATAAGTTAAAATATGCTTATTATATCACGTTTTCTAATGTATCCATGTTCACGCATCAACAGTGTAAATACCTATCGCAGAGTTTATTTGGAAATGTTCAGGTATATATGCCGTTTCACTCTATACAATAACACGTATGATCTGGATAGTTTCTGTCGCAAATAGTAATTCGCAACTAGCACGCCTAAATCTCACAGACAAATGCAGCAATAACATGTTTTATGCTAACTTTAGAATCTTCGCTTTCCTCATATTTTGAATGTCGAGATCATTTTCGAAAGAAGAACGTTAAGCTTGCAGCTTGTCCGTTATGCGAGGCCCTGCATGTAAAAAACACATCCGCTCGTGTATTGCATTGTCCCGTTGTGAACAAAATGACAGTTTTTTATAATTGGAGGGATTCCAACTACAACAGCCCAATGGTCAGTAAGACCTTATACTGGGCGAGCTTTGAACCGTTATTCAGAATCTCAACAGAAGAAGCGAAGAAGGATATTTATCTCGAACCAACCTATTCTATCCAAACCGACGGTGGCATTGGCGGAAAACAAGTCATTCCGTTTGATACTGATAACAGTTTTACCTTTCATATACAATTGCCTCCAACTCTGATACTAAGATCTTTGACGACTTAAGGTATGTTAATGACAAGTCAATAACGATATACTTGTTAGGTGACATGCCATAAACTAAACCCAATCCGGACGACGTCTTTTTCTTTATAAAGTGTCACTTGAATCCAAACGGAACAAAAAACTAAACGTTTATTTCACTTTCCATCTCTTAAATATCGCTTTGATGCCTCCACTACGAAGGTTACCACCAAGTTCCGGTTATTCCTCCAGGCACCAGGCACCAGCAATCAACGTTGACATCGTTTAGTAGGATATACATTCGTTTTTCTTATTGTGTTTGTGATGTGCGTCTTTTTCTGAGGGAGGAGGCATAGTCCACGACACAAAAGTACAACAACCATACCCCATCCTAATATCAGCATATCTTGCCCCGAGGCGAAAATGCGATGGATAAGTGTCAACTCAAAGCCTTTTCCACGGCTTCTCTGCTAAAGCAAGTGTTCCTTTTCGACAGACTTAGTTTAAGCAGAAGCTCATGAAACATATGTGGTCTTCTCTTTTGAGTTCCAGCATGAGTGGATTGCATACACCAGCGTGGTGTCTTCTTAGGATCCACGACCTTAGCCAATTGGCACGCAGCTTCCTTTCTATCCTTCTTTCCATGAATTTGACCTTCAAGATATGAAAATAGCGTTCATAAATCAAATAAGCAAGTAACAGGCTTGATCATCCATGATGAAATGGCAATAGTTTAAGATGTGGAGTCGGCGATCACTCGATTTGCAATGGAGATATCCAACAGATGCTTGATTTTGATACAGTGAAGCGGCAAGTGCTCTAGTCTTTCGTAACACATACACTTAAAATCGCAAATCCAACGCCACTCATCGCTAATTTATTTCTGATCATCCGCCCCTTACCTGCTCCCTTGACGCGTGGTGAGGATATCGCTGAATGTGGAGCGTACACGAATGGCGAACGACTGAGTAGCAAATAAATAGAGGAAAGCATAGCAAATGAAAACGTTTGAGTCGCAATTATTTTATTGCGCTTATTTTTTTAGTCAGTCCGACACTTTGAGAGGAAATAAATACGGTACCAACGAAAACAAGTGAAATAGAACGCAACAGGAAAAACATAGATGTGAATGCATGACGATTTGGAAGTGATTAGAGTGAACGAGTGGTGATAAATAAGTAGTTGGGAAATTCAGTATACGCTTTGCATTCACAATGGCTATTCGCCTAAGTATAACAGGGTCTTTAGCAAATGAACTGCCTTTCTAAACGTATGACATCGCATTCTTACTTTGGAAAGTAACGTGTCTTTCCGAAAAAAAAAGAGAAATACGTCAAACTTGGCTAAGTATGCAAAAAGTACAATACAGCCGATTGTTGTCTTGGTTAGTGTCAAGGTAGCGCACCTGTAATGATTTCCCGCGATTTTTCGAAGATTGAAGAGCCTTTTTACCTGTTTACTTATGGATATCTAATTAAAGCAGGTACTAATGTGAAGTTGTCCTGGCCGAGTGGTTAAAGCGATAGACTAGAAATATTTTGGGATCTTCCCGCGCGCCAAATCATATTTTTGCGACGCGTTTTATTTCTTTTCTAATGTAATTTGATTAAATATAGCATATAAACAATGTTTATTGTTAAATATGTTGCATTTTTTATTCACATTCTTCATTTTTTAAATTAAAACAACGTTTAGGCTAAATTGGGTGATTTACTGCTGAAAATACGAATCATGCATGTTGCATTTTCATTTTTATTTTAAAAAGTAAACGGTAAATCTGTCTATTTCTTGGTATTTTTGCTGTATATAGTGTTTCTATAAAAACTAAGTTCAAAATATTACGTAAATGATAATATTTTGAATTTTATGACACTTTGTTTTTAACCAACCCAATTTCTACTTGGCTGAAACCACTTACATTTCATTGCGCTCTTCCATAGATAACAAGTTATAAAAAAAAATAATGTCTGTACAATAATACTCTTAAACGCACTGCTCCTCTACCGACATGCCCCCTCCCCCAGGTCAGTCTGGATATGTGCCTTCGAGTGGCTTTCAATGGTATAATGTAAGTGGATTTTTTTATAGGAAATTTTAACATCGTTTTCTTGATTTGTCTAGGACTATGGTTAGTAAATAAATGTTGTGATAGTTTGGAGACTGTTAGAGTTAATTTTTGTAATGTTATTGGAACATGTTTTATTCTTTTCTTATACTGAATTAGAATTCTGTTTCTGTGTGTAAAACAAGAACGAGTTTGAAAACAAAGACATATATAACCGATTCGTTTTTTGTAGTACTTCTTTTTAACAAAATCTATTCCGTTTTAAAGTAAAACTCGTTAGCTACACAACACATGGGCAATACATAGTGTATTAAGTATTTAATATAAGTTTCCATGTTTTGCCTGCACGACAAATTTTTTCTGTCTGTCAGACTATGTCACTGACATTGTTCAAAACTGGTATTCTTCTTAAACATCTTCTCTGTAACAATAGAAATAATATAACTAAGATTGACAAATTATTATAGCTTTTTCAAAATATTGATGACTACACGTATATCATTTGTGATTAGTTTTGGACTAAGTGTCAAGTTTAAGTCCCCTATGCTTACCATTTACCGTTCCAATGCGGTGACCCCACCCTTAATAATTTAACTGCTATCTTGTTTGATGTATTTGCTTAATCATATGAGCCAATGATGACGCCACATATGAACTATTAAAATCTTTCTTCCGTTCTTCGAAACGCTTAAAAAACAAATATAGCGGTAAAGAATTGGGTATTTTGTTTGCGACATGAACTCAAATAACACACCATATTTCAAACTGGCATCCTTAATTCAAAATGTTAAATTAAATATGAGAAAGCGTTCCGTTTTCGATTACATTCTGTTTCTGTTTATTTATATTAAAGCGTGGGGTGGTTAAACACGAAAGAGATAACTGCATGGGGTCATGGGGAGCTTAAACAATTGATGTTAATCGCCTTTGCAAAATGCAGACAACGCACCTGGTACTTTCCAACTTGATATCCTTGTGACTTTGGAGACCAGTAAGGCTACTTTCGTTTTGGTAAACCATTTAGGTGTCCATGTGAAATGAAATTGTAACATAGTTTTACGTACCAGACCACGCTTTAACCAAGGATCAGTTTAAGTAGAATGCTGGACTTTCATGACAACATAAATTTGCTCATACAATGAATTTTAATAAATTTCAATTACCAATGGCAACTATTGATAACTACACGTTGGGAAGCGATTTGGGTCTTATATACATTTATTTTTTATATAAACAAATACATTAAAGGATGATTATTTCTAAATTGATACAAAAATAACGTAATGATATATTATATGCCATTGGTATACTATTTTATCTCATAATTATCTAGAGTCAAGAACGGTAGATCCAATATAACCTCAATGCTTTTATATAAACAAGCAAATACACACTGAACATGATGCCCTCGAGAATAGTACATTTTTATTTATAATGAAATATGACATTGCAATATGTTGAATACGTGCTGCAAAATAAGATGTGTTATCTGAGATTCTAAAGCACTGTTATAAATGTGTTGAGTTTCCCTAAATGTCATCGTATGGAAGAGGATCCCATCCCAATCCAATCCCACACACAGTTGATGCAATAGATACGTTTAAACTAAATGTTTATCGTATGATCTGAATAATCTTCACCGCTTCAGTTGTTTCTTTTCACAGCATCTCAGAACGGAAGACAATTTTATATAATAATCGTAGGTGGTATTATTCTTACCTTTTGATTGGACGAACATTTTTTAAGTTCAGTTGGGATATAAACAGGATAATTGTTTACGAAAGTTTTATTACTGACATATAAAAGAAAACTACAGATCTAAACGCTGTGTCAATAAAGTGTCATTTTCATAACGGGCAATACATATAAAATAAGGTAAAAAGTTTTCATTTTTATATATGCATTTTTAATTTCAACATTGTTTATGTAGGGCAAGCATATGATTTATTACATTTCTATTTTGTATTAGTCAACGGATATAGTATTTAATAAAAA
>VMBQ01007779.1:31904-48939 GCA_007657795.1 Dreissena rostriformis | reverse complement strand
GGGTAATCCGGGAGGTATCGATTTCTGGGATTGTCTATTGGTGTGCGTGGAACACTGCTGATCGCTTTAGAGTCATGATAACTCTGAAAAAACAAGTCCCCGAGGCGTAACAGCTGGCATTTAAAATGTGACATTTAACATCGCGCATATCGTGTTCTTCTTTCAAGATAGTTCAAATCATGCCCCTGGATATAAAGTCACCCCAATGGTCACATTGCTTGTATAAACATCAGTGAAAAATTAACTATATCAATCTCTTCTGCTAAATAAAGCAGTCACAATTCATCTGACCTTGTGCAGACTGTAACTAAATAACTTTCACCACACTGTCATGGGACAACGTGTCCCCTGTTTCACTTGTCTCCTGACCTCAAAAGTCAAGGTCACAAAAAGTGGTCAAAGGTCAAATTTGGTCATAATACAGCTTGTCCGGATGAAATAAGTCATTCATCATGCACAATTTTAAAATATTTTACTTAAAATGCCCACAATGTGGATAAGGAGTGTTGCGTGTAACATTTGTCTCCCTACCTCACAGATCATGGTTGCAAGGAGGTCACAGTTCAAATTTCGCCATAAAACTGCTTGTCCACCCAGTACCTTAGGCATTCATCATGCAATTAAAAAAACTAAACGTAAATGACCCCCATGAGGAGAAACTGTGTCTCCTTTAACACTCATCTTTTTTCCTCAAAGGTCAAGGTCACACAATCAGTGGTCAAATGTCAAATTTGTTCATATAGAAGCTTCTCTGAATTCATCGGGCAAGTGGCCGCCATGAGGAAATGGAGTGTCATGTGTAACACCCATCTCTCTATTTAAAAGGTTAAAGTTTTGCTTAATAGAGGTCAAACCTCAAATTCAGGATTTTAATATTTTTATTCATGATGCAATTTTAAAATTAATTTACAAAAAATGTCAACCATAACTAGACAATGTTTCACATAAAAAATCTGTCTCCCTGGCTCAAAGGTCAAACTTAAAGATCAAAGGTTGAATTTTCCGGACAGTAATTTTATAGTTAATAATTGTATTTTAAAATTATTGACCACAAATGTTCCTTATCTTGATTAAAACTGGGTTTCTAAATGTGTAACAATTGTCTAGCTATTTCAAAGGTCAAAGCACACATAAATTTCAGATGTAAAATATGGTAATCAAACAGCTTGTCCAGAAGGTTACTTCATTATTCATCATGCAATTTTAAAATAAATTGCCAAATATGTTAACCACATGCAGGTGTTCTACCCAATGATCAAAGTTCAAGGTCTCACTAAAGGCAAAAGGTCAACAGCAAGACTGTCCTGCAGACATAGGGACGTCTGGCATGTTACAGTCACCGTCACAATCATTTTTTAATTATAATTTGTATGCTCCCCATATATGTTGTTATTCTCCAATACATGCATATAAACCGAATCGTATCGATAACTGTATACATACCGCTTTTATAGTGTGCATATATATCCGATAATCCGAAATAATTACCACAAATGATCCTGACATGTTATGACGATAAATGTGTTTAAATAAATCCGTTAACAAAGCATATGCCTACGCATTTTTTCAGAAGTGTAAAGAGTACAGTGCATTATGGGATAGAGCATTCATTAGGTACGGTTCTGACCAATGGACAGCAAATTTAAAATTAGATTAAATGCAATACAAGACAAAGAAATGTTTTATTGTGTCATACGCAGTCATGTAAAAAACATGCTTCACGGGGACTTTCTGAAACGGGGCAAAAATGAAAGTGAATTTCTGTTTACAATTACTCGGCGTTTGCATGTAAATAAATCGTCTTGATTATTAAATTAATTTCTCTAACACGTAATGAAAGATTAAACATACAGAAAGATCTTTTTTATTTATCAAGCATGTATAGCATATATTAAACGATAACACAGATATAATTTTAATTTGACAATTATACGGGTACCGTAATTATACGGCATTTATAGCGCATTGAACCACCCTGATACGGAACAATAAACACTGACACGCTAGTTTTTCACACCTTAATTGACATTACACAACAGATTAACACCAATTGCCTGCCGAGTGTCGTTTAACCTCTAAGGGATTAAAATCGGTTTAACGGACTGTTGAATACAGCAATCAAGCTGTGAGCGCCGCCATCTTTGAAGTTTTCTGAGAATACATGAAGTTGTTGCATAACATGGAAGGTTGGAGATAAAACGGGATCCAAGCACCCCCGCGTTATATTGGATACAGCGTTATAACAGATCGTGTTATAATGGATTTACAGTGTATATGGGGAGCAATAGTGGCCAGTTTGTCCTTCCTTACCTCCTCCCTTTCGTCACACTTTTTAATTAGTTTCTCATAGCGCTTTTAATATTTTACCGATCTCTTACATATTTGGCATGTAGGTACCTTGCATAGAAAAAAATTCACACATTTAACCCATATATCAACAAAGCATCATCCGGAAATCCATCAGTTTTACTGATATACTTGTTTATGACATCTTGACCATATAGGCATGTTGTTATTTCATGTAAATGATTAAATTTGCTTTATTATTGAATGAACCTTTTTTTTAAGACACAGTGAAAATCAGTAAAGAATTTAAAAAAAAATAAAATGATAGTTGAAATTACATTACCTGTCCCAATTTTTGCAAGTGTTTCATTATTTGCTGGATAATGTGTTCTTTGGAATAAGAGTGTTTCTTGTGGATTGTGGGAGGTCTGATCAAACTGAGGATGTGGTTGATGTTGTGGTATTGTTGGTGAAGGCCCACTCATCTTAGGAATGCTCGCTGTTTCATGAAACTGAGGTTGTGGTGAATGTTGTTGTGTTGTTGGCATAGGCCCATTTCCTTGTGGAATGTGTCCGGGTTGATAAAACTGAGGTTGTGGTGAAAGTGGCTGTGTTGTTGGCATATGCCCATTTCCTTGTGGACTGTGCCTGGGTTGATAAAAATGAGGTTGTGGTGAAATTGGTTGTGCTGTAGGCAGAGGCCCATTTCCTTGTGGACTGTGTGAGGTTTGATAAAACATAGGATGTGGTGAATGTTGTTGTGCTGTAGGCAGAGGCCCATTTCCTTGTGGACTGTGCAAGGATTGATAAAACTCAGGTTGTGGTGAATGTTGTTGTATTGATGGCAAAGGCCAATTTCCTTGTGGAATGTGTGAGGTTTGATTAAAATATTGATGAGGTGAAGGTTGTTGTGTTGTTGGAAAAGGCCCATTTCCTTGTTGAATATGTGGGATTTGATTAAAATATTGATGTGGTGAATGTTGTTGTGTTGTTGGAAAAGGCCCATTTCCTGGTTGAATATGTGAGGTTTGATTCAAATATGGTTGTGGTGAAGGTTGTTGTGTTGTTGGAAAAGACCCATTTCCTTGTGAAATGTGTGAGTTTTGAATAAAATAAGGATGTGTTGAATGTTGTTGTGTTGTTGGCAAAGGCCCACTTCCTTGTGGAATGTTCCCTGTTTGATAAAACAGGTTTTCTGATGGATGTGTTGTTGTTGGTTGATTATATCCACCACCTGGGAAATGTTCTACGCCTTGAACTTCACCTTTGTCAACATAAACAAGAAAAATAATTATATTTTTTTATTAAAACTGATGCACTTACCCTTCTCTGTGAATTCACACCAGTACAGCGAAGGAGGTTGATTAGTTAAGAAAAAAATAGTTTTTCTGCTTATTCATATGTTGTGCTCATGTATATTAATGAGGACAGTAAACATCAACCTCATATTATCGCGCTTTGTATATCAACTGACCACAGCATGCTGATGGTAAACTTTTGTGAGCACCTTCTGTCATTAATGCGGTAATGTCCATCCTCTGTCGTGAGTCATCAAGTTTTACCTTTTTAACACTATAAAGGCCCAATTATAAATGGCCCAATATCATGAAACTTGCTCAAAATATTTAATGTCCTGATGATATTTTGCCTGAGTTTGACAAGGGTGCTGGTTTGTTGAAAAACATGGCGTACAGGGGACGTGGAAAAACATTTGTTCTAATGATATCTCAGCTGAGTCCAAAAATGATTCTTGTCGCTTGAATTCAAACAATTTCAACATGGGGTGGGGCAGTTTTCTATATATGGCTATAGTGAAACATTCATAACACTTGAGAACTCAAATTTGTTACAGACTGATCATTAAACGTGCTCAGAACATTTGTTTGAATGAAATCTCCACCCAGTTCGCAAGCGGTTCTGCTCCGTTAAGACACATGGCAGTCAGGGGGAGGGGCCGTTTTCCTGATATTATTGTAAAGTTAAATCTTTTGATGTTGTGAACACACTTTTATGTCACATGTTTGCCCAATCATCATGAAACTGGTTGAGGACATTCGTTCAAATGATATTTCAGCTGACTTTGAAAATGGTTTCTGGAATGCAGTCCATAGAAAAGCGGGAAGGGAAGCCAGAAAGCGGAAAGTTTTACCTGTATGGCTAAATTGATGTCTTTGGAACACTAAAAGCCACAATGTTTTCCCAATCATGATGAAACTTGATTAGAACATAGGTTTTAATGAATTTAGTTTAAAAAATGGTTTAGATGGGTTGAAAAACATCGCCACCAGGGAGAGGGGCACTTTATCTTATTTGGCTAATCTGAAACCTTGTGAACAATCTAGAAGTCACATTTTTTGCCCAATCATCATGAATCGTTCTGAGAACATTTGTTCTAAAGACTTCTTTGCTGAGTTGAAAAATTGTTTCAGTCCATTTAAAAACATGGTCAGCAGGGGTTTAGGGTTTTCCTTATATGGCTAAAGTGAAGCTTTTCTTTCGAGAAGTCATTTTTGCCTAGTTATTATGAATCTTGCTCAGGAATTTGTTCCCGTGAGATCTTTGCGAAAGGAAAAAGATTCCAATTTGTTGAAAAACATTGTTGGCAGGGAGTCGGGCAGTTTTCAATATATGGCTATAGTCAGAAACCATGTGAACACTTTAGATGTTTGCTGTGAAATCCTCAAGCAACATCTCCTAAACTTACTGTTGGATTATTGCCAGACTACAATGTTAATAATTCTTGGATGATCTGTTTTACAAAAGTCATTAAAATGATTGTAGTATTAGTGGACCTCTGGTTTCCATGGCAACTGATTAAGGACATATGTTAGAATAAAAAAAATAAAAAAACATCTTGTCAGATCATAAACATCATTTTTTCACAGCAATATATGTTGTTTTCAAAATTAAATTTAATGAAAGATAGGTCTAATTTGAATATATGCCATAACTTTTAAAAGGTATTTCTTGTTTTACTGTCAACCATCATGAGGTTCATAATGATTTCAAGATATATCTATTTAATCAGCTGTACTTACTTTTAGTCTGTGCACCACATTGTGAGCAGAAGATGTCTGCATCCTGGAGTTGTTTTCCACATTTATGACAGTACATTCTGAAAAAAAAACTTCTTATTGTTAATCAGAAAAAAACTGAGTTCATATGCGGATGTATGGTTGTTAGTGCAATGTTGATCAGATTCATCACTTTAAAAATATCTAACATTTCTGAATGAAATCTGTAAATTTAAAGAACAGTCTTAAGGACTGGTGCTGTCTTAGAATGACGATAACACAACACCGTTAAAATGCTGTTAAAATAAAAAAAAACTAGATTTTATCAATTAATTGAAATGACAATGTTAAAGTCAATAAAATATTCATAAACCCTGCGCATTCTTTCAATAAGATTTTAAAAGGAACAGAAAAAGCTTTCAGCAGGGCAACAGATAGGGTTCGTTTTATGGTTTTAACGTTTTGTATTTGACAGAAAACGAATTGAAATAAAAAATAGAACATACAGAAAACGATATGTAAATGGAAAAACGAATTGCAATCGATTCTTCGTCGTTTCAATTGTACCGTTTTCCTCCGTACTACTTTTAATTTGAATTAGTATATTGTGACCTTAAGTGCAGCTGTAATATTTTCAGTAAGTTTATATAGACACCGGTTCAGGCCGGTGACAATATAAAAAGTCTTGGGCGCCAAATATTTAACAATTCATTACACGACCCAACCTGTCGGGAGAAAATGTTGTGAAGAGTATAGAATCAGATTAAATAGCCCAGTTGATGAAAGGTTCTTAAATATTCTGCTAAAAAACCGCGGCGATTCTGTATCTGAAAAACGAATAACATCGTGATTTCCACTGGCTTGTCCTTAATGGAGAGGGTTTGGCAATGTGAGTGTGCTCTGAGACTTCCTAGTTTTCAAAAAATTACATTTATTACAAGTACATATATATATACCGGTTTATACAATTAAAAAAAAAATCGACCAAGATCAATCGATCCCCACGGTAATGGTTGTAGAAGTTGTTGTTGCTGTATAGAAAACTCGTTGATTTACGACAAACAAAACTTCGTCTTTTAACTGATACTTACCAATTAATATAATCACAGTTTGCAACATTGTTTTTATTTTGATAATTTAATCCAAAGTGTTCATGTTAGCAGGTGTTTTTTCTATACTGAACATGTAAACAAATGACTGAGGACCCTAATAAAAGTCTCGCGAAAATTCGCAATCTGTGTGAATTGACAGTTTGACGTCATGAAAGGAAAGCCGCTTCCCGTCTGAAAGCATAAAGCCACACTGTTCTTGCCGACAAAATTGGGTTCCTTTGTCGAGCGTCTAGCAATCAACACGCTTAACCAATCGGGTGTTTATAACTTAAAAGCAACCGTCGAAATACGTAACAGCACGTGCATAGCTCCGCCTTTGAATCTTTTGTAGGGAACGGAGGTGGAGTTTAACGGTTAATTGAACACGTGTTTTACGCAAGTTGAGTCCCAATTTGCCGTAATTACTCGGAATAAGATTGGAAACGACCAATACATTTATTGTAGAAGTACCTGTGAATTTAAACATCTATATTTATTTTCTATACAATTATCTTTATTTTAATTAGCCACAGTATTTAAACAATTTTTAATTACAATGTTTTTATTTTTGGCATGTACAGTAGCACACTGCTACCGCGGTGTTGCGCGGCGGTGAGAAATGTTGACCAATTTCTACCGCGCCACATGATTGGCCGTATGCCAACGCGATAAACCAATCAAAAGCCGTTTTACAAAACGTGGCAAGCTATCGGTGTAGCGGTAGCTAGTCAAAACGGCCCCAGGTCAAAATGCTCTACGGTTATTCCTCGTCAATTATTGTCGGTTTTCGAGATCAAAACTTTCGATCACAATTTTAAAGATTCGGGAAAAACAACCGATTTTCTGGAGATTTTAACCGATTTATTTGATCGGCAATCGGTTAATAATGACAAGGCTGACTTACTTGTTTTTAATCCGATTATGCCTATGATAGGGCCAGCCGGAAGAGGTTTCAGTGAGTATCAACCGTTTTCCTCCGGTTGGTCTGAGTGTGGAGAATATATTCATGGAATATTTCGCGATTTTCCTGAACCGTCAATTGTCATTGAACACGGCAAAAATTAAAATCACTGTTTTCACACTAATTAGCACTGTTTTAGTACCAGTTGTTCATGTGGACGCATTTTGGTTGACAAAAAATGGATAACTCAATTGCTAATGGCGTTATTTTCAAGGTAAAGTTGAGTTTCGATTGGTTTTGACGATTGTTATTGAGCACGGACATGGTCCTTATACACGGACAACTTCTTGAACAATGCACATGTCAAGGAAAAACGTTTTCTCCGCCCAAAAAGTCTACAACAACCTCGCATTGTCATGTTCTGGTACATGTAGCGATACATATCTAATGTAAAGGCACTGTAAATGTTAGTTTCGTATACGAAATTTGCTATCTGGATCATCAAAATTTTATTTTCAACAGGAATTTTATTGCTAGCCTGTTTCGGTGTAGCTGCTTTTTGTTATGGCTTGCGAGTATTTGAAAATGTTGTTTTTCCTCCAGACAGTTTTATTAATATATTTTTTTGGGATTGCTGTTTTTTGCTTGAAGAAATCCCTTCAGGATATTGGCCCCGTTTCATAAACGTTCGTACGCACGGTTTCTTTCGCAAGTATACTCTCGCAATTCGTACGAAAATCCGAGCGTAACATAAAAAAATACTTACACAACCACTTGCTACGAATTCGTAAGTTCCTATGTAAAAGTTACGAATGGTCAAGGGCATTCGCAAATATGGCCGCCATAACAGAGTGAATGTACAGTATTCACAAATTTTACAATTTAAAACAAACTACGTTTTTAAGTGCATTTTCGACAAAAGAAGCATGTCTTTTTTCTTGAAAAAGAAGGTAAATAGTTCTACATTTATCTTAATGAAGTACATTAAAGAGAGCACAGTTGTTTCCCTTGTTTACAAAATCGCAACGAGAACAACAAGGTCAAATGTATACAAAGTTTTATGGATTGTTTATTTCTGCCTTGGTAAGACATATTTTCTGATTTAAAAAATATTTTGTAAAAAGTAAGATTTTAATATTTCATATGTCGGGCAAATATACTATAATTCTGCTAAAAAATGAAATTTTATTTTATTATTTGAGTAAAACATGATTATTTTCTTCATAAAATCATGCATGATCAAGAGAGCAACAGTCATTTTGTGTCATTTAATACAGTGTTTAAATTTGATTATGGATATTTGTTATTAAAGCAGTTTGTGTTTTAGGTGAACAGATACTCCATGAATCATCAGGGAAAGGACCTGACTACTTGCACAGATGCATCTTGGGTGAAAGAAGTGATGATCACTTGGGCAACAGATTTTTCATCTGCTTGTAAGAACTTATGTTTTGCATATAGTGACTGTTATAATTCTTACCCCTTTAAATGATTCTTTGTAACTCCGGTTTTACTAAAACATATGCATCGGAACACACCAAAAGTACAAATATTAACACTATTTTTAGTTTGAATGTTAAGTTAATTTTAATAAGAAGTTTTAATTAAGAATTTTGATGTGTAGGGAATCCATTTAAGACAAAGATTTCATAACATATCTAAATAAATAAAGAAACTTGTACATGCTAAAGTTTGGTGTATCCTGATGATTACCAGCCATAAGAGTTTCAACCATGACTGTCAGTTTTGTGTTATTCCAAATTATTTTNTTTTGGTATGTTGGTTTTTTGTGAGTTTTGGTATGTTGGTTTTTTGTGAGTTTTGGTATGTTGGTTTTTTGTGAGTTTTGGTATGTTGGTTTTTTGTGAGTTTTGGTATGTTGGTTTTTTGTGAGTTTTGGTATGTTGGTTTTTTGTGAGTTTTGGTATGTTGGTTTTTTGTGAGTTTTGGTATGTTGGTTTTTTGTGAGTTTTGGTATGTTGGTTTTTTGTGAGTTTTGGTATGTTGGTTTTTTGTGAGTTTTGGTATGTTGGTTTTTTGTGAGTTTTGGTATGTTGGTTTTTTGTGAGTTTTGGTATGTTGGTTTTTTGTGAGTTTTGGTATGTTGGTTTTTTGTGAGTTTTGGTATGTTGGTTTTTTGTGAGTTTTGGTATGTTGGTTTTTTGTGAGTTTTGGTATGTTGGTTTTTTGTGAGTTTTGGTATGTTGGTTTTTTGTGAGTTTTGGTATGTTGGTTTTTTGTGAGTTTTGGTATGTTGGTTTTTTGTGAGTTTTGGTATGTTGGTTTTTTGTGAGTTTTGGTATGTTGGTTTTTTGTGAGTTTTGGTATGTTGGTTTTTTGTGAGTTTTGGTATGTTGGTTTTTTGTGAGTTTTGGTATGTTGGTTTTTTGTGAGTTTTGGTATGTTGGTTTTTTGTGAGTTTTGGTATGTTGGTTTTTTGTGAGTTTTGGTATGTTGGTTTTTTGTGAGTTTTGGTATGTTGGTTTTTTGTGAGTTTTGGTATGTTGGTTTTTTGTGAGTTTTGGTATGTTGGTTTTTTGTGAGTTTTGGTATGTTGGTTTTTTGTGAGTTTTGGTATGTTGGTTTTTTGTGAGTTTTGGTATGTTGGTTTTTTGTGAGTTTTGGTATGTTGGTTTTTTGTGAGTTTTGGTATGTTGGTTTTTTGTGAGTTTTGGTATGTTGGTTTTTTGTGAGTTTTGGTATGTTGGTTTTTTGTGAGTTTTGGTATGTTGGTTTTTTGTGAGTTTTGGTATGTTGGTTTTTTGTGAGTTTTGGTATGTTGGTTTTTTGTGAGTTTTGGTATGTTGGTTTTTTGTGAGTTTTGGTATGTTGGTTTTTTGTGAGTTTTGGTATGTTGGTTTATGTGAGTTTTGGTATGTTGGTTTTTTGTGGTTTTTTTGTGAGTTTTGGTATGTTGGTTTTTTGTGTACTGTTTTAACGGAAAAATCTGTGAATATTTATTCTTACAACGGAAATTGAAACCTGAAATATAAATTAGAAAACATTTTCATGTACATGCTGGAATTTTATTTGAAGTTTAAAACTAAAATAATTGAGAATAATTATTTTTAAACACAAACACAGTTTTATTATAGTAATTATTGTATAAACTTAAGAGAAATCAGTGGTTAAGTGTTGTATTTAATTTAGTGTTTGACCTATTTAATACCTAAACTATGTTTTTTATGGTGATTGTAAGGGTAATCAAAATAACAATAAGCTGACTTTAAGGGACTTGTTCACAGATTTAGGCATTTTTTAAGTATGTCAGTAGAAGCCTAAATTGCTAGATTGTAACCTCAAAATAGAATTTTTGAAGAGATAAAAACAACACAAAAATATTAGTACCCATGGGGGTCCATAAATTATTTTGCCTTTACCACTCAGCCATCCTGAATATTATATTTAAACATTCATTTTATACTTGATATATGTGATCCATGTGAAATAGCAAACTTTAACAAAAAGAACAGAATCATTAAAAGTTATGGAATCATTACTCTATATAATTTTATCCATTACACATGATGATTACTCATAAAATAGCTGTATTTTCAGTTCGAGTCTACATCATTAGTGGCATTTTGCTCTCTGATTTACAGTATTTTTTTTATTTTGTATCTGTGACTAAAATTTGGAAAATAGTCATTTTTACTATCTGTACACAATTCCCTTTGATCTTTATTCTTTGTTTTGTGATCAATAGAATGCCTAATACCATTTCAATAGTAAATGAGATTACGGGTAAGTACTTGTTAAACAATATGCCGTAAAATTTGCAAAGCCTTCTTTATTGTATCTCAAATTGTGCAAAGCAATTCTGTGATTTTTATGTTTTTTACCATTTAATTACTTTTTTTTGAGTTATAATGCCTTACTTACTGTAAGTAAATGTAATTTGTGTAAGTTTTAAATGCATTAACTTGTTTAAATAAAAAAACTAATATATGAAAATATACATTTGTGTGTGTTGTGTAGTACATTTGCTTCCATGGCAACAAATTTATTTAAATGATACCATTGTTATTTTTCTACATTTAAAACACCAAATTAACTCAAAATATTCACATGGATGTACTTTTAAATTATGTCATAAATTACAAAACAATATAAATACACAAGTCATAATAAAAAAGATTGTTTTTCATAAACTGAATTTAGTAGTTTTTATTTTTTTCTGAAAATAATGACTATTTCCAAAACTATTTCAGTCATGCATGTTATCTATAGGTCCATTTTAATATGGAACAAAACATTTACCTTCTTTAAGATAGTTGCATGCAGTTGGCAAAAAAAGTTGATCTGAATCAAACACAACTTTCATAAGAACAACAAAAATTATCACAGAAAATCAAAATAGTGTTTCCGCTGAAGATATCAAATAATAACTAAAAATCTATAATTGTTGTACATTTGAAACATGATGATTTTCAAGCCTTTATAAATATGGTAAAAAGATGTTGAGTTGTGATATCATAATTTGGATCTACCACCACTGGATAAAATCTGCAGAGTACGTTTATGAAACGGGGCCTGAAGGATTTCTTCAAGCAAAAAAAAACGTATCCCAAAAAAATATTAATAAAACTGTCAGGAGGAAAAACAACATTTTCAAATACTCGCAAGCCATAACAAAAAGCAGCTACACCGAAACAGGCTAGCAATAAAATTCCTATTGAAAATAAAATTTTGGTGATCCAGATAGCCAATTTCGTATACAAAACTAACATTTACATTGCCTTTACATTAGATATGTATCTCTACATGTACCAGAATATGCCAATGCGAGGTTGTTTTAGACTTATTGGGCGGAGAAAACGGTTTTCCTTGACATGTGCATTGTTCAAGAAGTTGTCCGTGTATAAGGACCATGTCCGTGCTCAATAACAATCGTCAAAACCAATCGAAACTCAACTTTACCTTGAAAATAACGCCATGAGCAATCGAGTTATCCTTTTTTTGTCAGCCAAAATGCGTCAACATGAACAACTGGTACTAAAACAGTGCTAATTAGTGTGAAAACAGTGATTTTAATTTATGCCGTGTTCAATGACAATTGACGGTTCAGGAAATCGCGAAATATTCCATGAATATTCTCCACACTCCAGAGGAAAACGGTTGATACTCGCTGAAACCTCTTCCGGCTGGCCCTATCATAGGCGTCATCCGATTAAAAACAAGTAAGTAATAAGGTAGATGTACCTGCTTGAAGACTCAATTTCTGCCTCTTAGCGAGGCATCGGCGGCCATTTTTTCTCAAATCTGACCACATGATTCCCCGCATTGAATAATTTTTTAGGGAAAAAACTAATTGGTACAAAAAGCTTGTAGGCAAAACTAATTGACACAAAATCTTATCTGTTGTCCTGTCTTGGACAGTACATAAATATTAACAACTCTTTTGCTGTCAAGAACTTATCCTTTGGAAAGATAACTCACCAATGTCACTTCCTGAGTCCTGATGAGTTAAAAAATTAAAGCAGTGCTAAATTCCAAGCATTTCATATTGTAAGTGACTTTAATTGTTAGATTAGATGACTGTGATCTTCTTATCGCTCAGGTTCACAGGTTCAATCTCTGCAATATTGCAGTCATTTCAATGGTGTTCAAATATTCTTTGCATCATGTTTTACAATTTTTAAGTTATATACTTCTTAAGCAATAATATAAAAAAATAAAAAACTTTATTTCATTTAAAAGAATGGATTCACTGCACGACCGATAACCACGTGCGTCACCTCTTTTTTGCGATGTATTAATAAATGGGCAAATGCTACTTCCGAGGTGGCGCTAAGGACCAGATGTTTTGAAATTTCACGGATAATTGTACAGGGTGAGTAGGTTTTGTATGTTTTTTTATTCTATTTCTCATTATTTTACCAATCGGGCAAATTATGAAGTGTGATTCAGCGAAGATTTTTTTATCCACAAATGATGTATTTTGCCTTTGCGACAACCAAATTTCCACCCAATGTAATCGCTAACGACATCAAGCCACAATTGCTTTGAGCATGTACATGTTGTTGCATGCACAAAACATTGGCTTCTTGTTGATCTAATAGATAAGTCTGCATTCTTCCAAAAGAGATGAAGCCAATGCGAAGGAGGTGGCGCTAATGACAGGAGGTGGCACCAATGCACATTTTCAGCTATTTTAATTTCGGTGCCAACCATACTCTTTTTGGGCGGTATTCCATGTTGAATGTTTGATCTTTTCTTAAGTCGAAAAAGTCAAGTCTACATAATAAAGAAGAAACATGTATTGCAAAGAGATTTTGAAGATATCTGTTGTTGCATATACTGTTAAAACTGGAAAGTAACTCGAGTATAATTTAAAACAAGAGATGTGCTTTTTAGAAACACAATGCCCCCTAATGCGCCGCTCTGATTTTTTGTTTGACCTTTGACCTTGAAGGATGACCTTGACCTTTTTCCACTCAAGATGTGCAGCTCCATGAGATACACATGCATGCCAAATATGAAGTTGCTATCTTCAATATTGCAAAAGTTATGACAAAACTTTAATATTGGTTAAAGTTGTGGACAGACAGACAGACAGACAGACAGACAGACAGACAGACAGACAGACAGACAGACAGACAGGCAAAAAACAATATAACCCCTTTTTTATTAAAGGGGGCATGAAAAAAGGTTAACTATTAAAGACCGAGCTATCCTATTTTTTTGGAGATGTAAGTGGGAACAAACGACATATTTAAGCCTATAAATAAAGATTCATTGACCTTTGCCTTTTTGCAATTAAGCATTTGCAGGGTTGCCACTTCACTTGAAAAGTCAGGGAAATTTTATTTTTTTTGTCAAGGAAAGTGAAGTCAGGGAATTTTGAAAAATGATTGGTAAAAAATGAAATTTCAGAAAAGTCAGTGAAAAGTCAGGGAAAAATAAAATTTTGGGTCGATGCCTAAGTTATTTAGTGGCTATGGCAGTCTTCAGGTATCATTTGTTTTAGTAGATTCAACAGTATATTTTTTATTTGAAATGTGTTGACTCTTTCTATATACATAAAACATTAACATGTGTAAAGCCTGTTAAAAAATGTACAGGGCCCTTGCTACACTTTGGGGGATTGGGTCCGGGGCCCTTAGAGGGGGATATTTCACGTCGTTCTGGGCGAAAAGGGGAATTTTAGAAGATCTTTTCACCAACCATTCAACACACTTAAAATTGCTATATTTTAATGTAATTGACATAAATATACATTTAATCAAAGGTTAATAGCACGATACCAGCTGGAAACATAGGTATAAAAGTTAAAAATAAAATAAAAAAATGTTGTTTTTTTTTTAGGGGGGAATTTTTAGCTGAAATAGGGGGGAAAAGTATACTATTTTAAGGGGAAGGGGGAATGGGGCGGAATTTCAGCCCCAAAAACGGCCAGACGAGGGCCCTGATGTAAATTTATCTATTTTTTTTTATTTTTGATTAATTTTTAGTATCCTTGAAGGCTGAAAGGCTTTGCAACCCTTGTCCCCAGTGCTGATTAATTCTATATTTTATGCTTTGCAGGATCATTAGAGATGAAAGAGTTATACTAACTTTGCTTATTTATTTCAGTTATCAAGAAGACCTGCTTCTGCTCCTAACTGCATGATTTTCATGTATTAACCTACCATATATAAGAGATCACAAATTGATTTTCTCTTCAGATGTAATATTATGTACTCATAGATAGACATATTACCAGCATGCGCAAACACACATTATTTAATGATTGTTGGCTCAAAGACCAAGTATGTTTATGTTTTGTTCATAGATTTTGAGACATAATCATATTATGTGGTGGTTGTACTCGGATAACTTTTTTATCTTTGGTTTTGTGGTATTTACTATGTAGCCTTGCATCATGCATAGTTTAGTGTACAAGTAGTACTGCTTTGTTATTTGTTAAATATTTTATGTTAAAGAATAAAATAAACATTAAATGGGTGGATTTGGTCGGCTGTATGGGGAGGAGGGGGCCGAATATGTCACAAAATTAGTCAGTGAAAACCAAGATTTGGTCAGGGAAAAGTCAGTGAAAAGTCAGGGAATTTTATTTCATCAGGTTGGTGGCAACCCTCATTTGGATTAGGGGACACAACTCATTGTTTCATGCAGAAGTAAAATCTTTTAATTAATTTGTGAATTATCTTACTGTAAAAACACATTTGTTGCAGAAGAAATATTTTGAGAATGTTGAGAATTTAGTTTTTGGATTTATTGAGTATTACATCTTTTTATGTCATACAATATGTTTTATTCAGGTCGCTGAATTCTTAATTGAGTTGGTTACTTATATATTTACATATTAACATCTTGTTTTTTTGTGTTTTTTTTTAGAATGTGTATATGTTCTGTATAGATTTGGGATTACGTATTGACGTTGAAAACTAAAAAGAAATATGAAAAAAGAATTATCTATCAAATGTGAGTCATGTGATGATTCACATATCGTGCATTAGCGCCACCTCTTTGGCATTGGCTCCAACCCTTTTGGAAAAATACAAAATTATCAAGTTGATCTACAAAAAGCCAAGGTGTTTGTACATGCAGCAACTACTATGTGTTGAACGCAATCGTTTCATGTTGTTAGCGAATTAATCGAGTGGAAATTATCTCGTCACACAGGCAAAATACATCGATTTGCTTTCAAAAACACAACAATGTCCAAGGCTTTTTTCCCCTTTTTGGGAAGATAGCCCATGGCTTTGGATTTGGGAATTTTATCGGCATTTTCAAGAAATTGGGAAAATTAATTCAGTAGCCTTCTTTGGTAGCACTTTAGTACAACCATATACAGTACACTCCACGCGTTTTCCCCAATTTCCCTCGCTACTCCGCGGGGATTGACCTGGAGGGAGATTAAGAAAATCCCGCGATACGCGGCGTTTGCATGATTTTGGACGCGGCGGTTAACGATCGGCAAAATTGATAAGCCGACGCGGCGGCCCTCGGGGTTGGCAACGCGGGGAAACTCCGCGTTTTACGAGATAACGATCAATTTAATTTTGTTTGACTTCCTGATTTTCAAATAAAATTACATTTATTAAAAGTACATACATGTAGTATAATATATACAATTAAAAAAAACAACCAAGATAGATCGATCCCGACGTGGTTGTAGAAGTAGTTGTTGTTGTATAGAAAACTCGTTGATTTACGACAAACAAAACGTCGTCTTTTAACTGATACTTACCAATTAATATAATCACAGTTTGCAACATTGTTTTTATTTTGATAATTTAATCCAAAGTTTTCATGTTAGCGGGTGTTTTTTCTATACTGAACATGTAGACAAATGACCGAGGACCCTATTAAAAGTCTCGCAAAAAATCGCAATATGTGTGAATTGACAGTTTGACGTCATCAAAGAAAAACCGCTTCCTGTCTGAAGGCATGAAAAACACACTGTTCTCGCCGACAAAATTGGCTTCCTTTGTTTGGCAATCAACACGCTAAACCAATCGGGTGTTTATAACTCAATAGCAACCGTCGAAATATGTAACTGCACGTGCTTAGCTCCGCCTTTCGAATCTTTTACAGGGAACAAAGGGTGGAGTTTAACAGTTAATTGAACACGTGTTTTACGAAAGTTGAGTCCTGAATGGCCGTAATTACTGGGTCTAAGCTTTGACAAGACAAATAAATCTATCTCGGATTTTCTGACAAAGGCCGATTTCCCAACTTTTTGTACAGTTACTAATAATGGCGTCCGCGTGTTTACGAAATTCGAAACACATTCA